>RDPX01000103.1:1982369-2043176 GCA_003991215.1 Morbakka virulenta
AGAGAGAGAGAGAGAGAGAGAGAGAGAGAGAGAGAGAGAGAGAGAGAGAGAGAGAGAGAGAGAGAGAGAGAGAGAGGAGATGTGATGAGATGAAATGAGGTGAGAGGATATATGATAAATGGTATGATCTTCTGACCCTTGAATAGTATTCAGTTTAAAAAAAAACAGGACTGCAGCTGGTACAACCTCTACCTTTATATAGAAAATGAAACCAGAGCAGCCTCAGTCTGAAACCAACACTGGATCAGTCTTCAACTTTAGGAAACTGAAACTTTTTCTGTTTATATCTGGATAGTCAATTAATGGTTTGCAGAGCTAAACACCAGCCAATGTGACTTGAAATTGCAAGGAACAGATGTAGTGTTTTTGTTTAGTATTTTGGTCACAAATGTACAAATCATCTTGACAGGGCCTGTTATATATGTGATATTGTGATTCTTCCTGGTCATCCGATTGACCAGTGCATCTAACAAAAACATATTTCAATGACCTTACACATGGCCAAAACCTTTCAAAGGATCCAGTACAGTTTTTGGGCTCTCATCTTCATGAGAACATTTTGCTGGCACCTGGAACAATACTCTACTGGTATTGAGAGCATGAAAGAGAGCTTAGACAATTAAATGTGGATGGACTATGTCACTACAGAATGGAGACTTCTCATCAACTCATCCAGCAGAAGTCTCCAGGCAGTTCTCTTTCAAAATTGAAATAAATACTCTATGATTCCAATTGACCATTCTGTGCAAATGAAAGAAACCCACAACAATATGGATCAGTTGCTGTCTGTTCTGAGCTACAATGACCACAGTTGGTTGAACTGCAGAGATATTAATGTTGTTGGATTGGTTTTAGGACTACATGGTCAGTACTTAAAGCATCCATGCTTTCTGTATTTGTGGGACAGTTGGGCTGATGATCAACATTTTATCAGACAAGTATGGCCACCAAGACAAGAGTTGGAGCCTGGTTTGCACAATGTTCAGCCTCGCCCTCTTGTTGAACCAAACAAGATATTACTTCCACCCTTACATTTCAAACTGGGGCTTAAGAAGAACCTTGTTAAGTTGGACTTGGAAGACAAAGGGCTTATTTCCCTTCAGCACATGTGTGTCCTTGGATAAGCTTCAAAAATTTAATGCTGGCATTTTTTATGGGCCTCAGACAAGGGAACTCATTAAGGGCTCAGTCTTAGATGATGTGCTAAGTGCAGCTGAACTGCATGCTTGACTGTTGCTTAAGTCAGTAATTACAATCATGATTGGAAACAACCAGAGTACAGAATACAAGAAGAAAGTTGATGAATTCATAAAGTGCATTCAAAAATTAGGGGCTCTCATGTCAGCTACAATGCACTTTCTACAGTCCCACTTAGACTATCTCCCTCAGAACTGTGAAGACTTAAGTGAAGAACAGGGAAAGCAATTCCACCAGACATCCAAATCATGAAAGGTTGCTACCAAGGCTGGTGTGATGTGAACTTTCTTGCAGACTCCTGTTGGTGTTTGAAAGAAGTTGTAGGACTGTAGAAAGTGAACTTGACAGCTACATGCAAGTACTAAAACCTATGAACAAGGATTGTAATTTCAAGGCTGTAGGTGCAGAACAAAACCATAATGGTCATGTCCATGATGACTTCATCAATGGACTACAATCGAACCACATTTGCCAGCAGCTCCTTAAAAATGTTACACTAACACTGGAGACAGCATATGACCAAGAAAGAGTGATTGAAAGTGCTCATAGGCACAGTGCAGGATATCAAACACCTCCTTTTACAATAAATGCAGTTGCCAGGAAATAATCCAGAATGAATGTTACCACCCTCTACTGACCCTAGTTTGAGCTGTAATGGTAGTCAAGCTGCAGTGGCAGCAAGGAATATGACATGTTACTTTTGCAGAAGTCCCAGACACTCATGGAGTAAATGGTCCACCAGAGATGCCACCTGACACGACTGTCAAAAGAAGGGGTATTTCTCCAAGGTGTGCAGGTCAACAACAAGCAAAACTTCATCTGTCCCTATGCCCACACTAGCATCCATCACTGGTTCTACATGTCCTGACAGTCTGAACCAGGCCTTGTAAAGTGTGAAGTGAACAATCACAAAACTGTAGTTCTGCTGGACACTTGAAGCTCCGGTAGCCATAGACTTTCAACCAGCCAAAAGGTTGCACTTCCAAATTATACCATGCAAAAGTGAAGTCAAAATGGCTGAAAGCTCTCTGTGCTGAAAATGTCATGATAAGCTTGCTAGGAAATGAGTATAATCAAGTGAACCTGTTTGTGATGAAATCATTGTGTGCTCCCATATTGCTAGGTCAGAATTTTCTTGCCCTACACTCCAGCTTAGAAATAGTATTCAGCAGATCAAAGCCACTTCTAAAACTGAATTTAGTACCCGCTACAGTCGAACAGCCCTACTTGTTCAAGCATTTTACTTCAAATTGTCATCCATCATCATCATCATCATCATCATCATCATATTTGGTTTAATGTCCATTTTACATGCTAGCATGTGTTGGACGATTTCTTGAAATTGACTTCCATGTTATCCTTCACCAGGTCTCTGCTGACACCTTTTTCTTTCAGATCCATCCTTATCACTTCCTCCCATGTTTTCTTCGGTCTTCCTCTGCCAGTGGTTCCTGTCACCTTGATTGTTCTGCATCTACTTGTCCAAGCATTCTTGTCCATTCTCTCCACATGACCAAACCAACGAAGCCTCCTATTCTGCATACAGCTGCCAATACTGTCCAGATTCAATCTCCTTCTGAGTTCATTAGAACTGAGCCTGTCCTTTAGACTTACGTTGCACATCCATCTTATCATTCTCATGTCATTCCGCTCCATGCGGCTGACATCTTCAGCTTTCACTGGCCAAGTTTCACTGCCATACATCATTGTGCTACGTACACATGCCTGGTAGACTCTACCTTTGGTAGGTAATGGCAGAGCTCTGCTGGTTAACAATGGCATCAGCTCCCTGAACTTACTCCATCCACTGTTAACCCTTGCTGTAACACTTGCACCAGCTCCCCCCTCAGCTCCAAGGGTGTCACCAAGGTAGCAAAACTTCTGGACAACCTCAATATCCTCATCCTCCAAATGCACTTTATGTAGGTCTAAGTCACAGGTTGCCTCTCCTTCTTTGCACCTCTTGCAGCTAAAACGGTTAGTTTCTGTCAGTTTGCCCTTTATTCCACTGCACCGTTTATGTACCCAGTGCTTGCAAGTACCACAATAGATTGAGTTGCTCCCAACTCCCTTCCCACAGACTGAACAGGGAAACTTTCCTTTCTCCAATGGCTTTCCTAAATTGCAACCACTGACCATCACTTTTGTCTTGCCCATGTTCACTCTCAAACCTTTACCTTCCAAACCCTTCTTCCAAGTCTCTAACTTAGCAAGTAGACCATCTAATGTCTCACTGGAGAGAACCAGGTCATCTGCATATAGCAATTCCTCTGGGCAACCCTTTCGAAACTCTCTTGACAGTGCTTCCAAAACACAAATAAAAAGCAGTGGACTTATTACAGATCCCTGATGAACTCCAACACCCACACCAAAACTCTCAGTATAGGAACTGTTGACCCTTACCCGACTTTTAGCATTTCTGTACATTGCCTGAACAACCTTAATCAGCCATTCACTTACTCCTAGTTTCCGTAAAGCCCACCAAACAACTTCTCTTGGCACTCTGTCAAAGGCTTTTTCCAAATCCACAAAGGCAAAGTACAGCTTCTTGTTTTTCCCAAGGTACTTCTCTTGCATTTGTCTAAGGATAAAAATGGCATCAATAGTTCCTCGTCCAGGCATAAAACCAAATTGCATGTTATCAATGTTTATTTCAATTCTAATTTGTTTTTCCATAACTCTTTCAACAACTTTCAGGACTTGGTCCATTAACTTTAATCCTCTGTAATTATCTCTTTCTAGAGCTTCTTCTTTTCCTTTGTAACAATTGATAATTGTACTTATTTCCCAGTCCTCAGGAATGACACCATCTCTTATGATCTGATTTGTTAGATCAGTGATCATCTCTATACTTCTTTCACCTGCAGCTTTGACCATCTCTGCCACAATTCCTGAAGGACCAGCTGCTTTGCCTTTCTTCATTTTCTTTACAGCTTCCCTCACCATTTCTTTCTCAATGAAAATGGCTGGTCCAGATACTGTTTCTACCTTTCCAAGATTTTCTCTATCCCAAGAAAACTCTGTGTTCAACAATCTCTCATAATAGCACTTCCAGGCATTCTTCTTTTCAAGTTCACTTGTTGCAAGTTCTCCATCATCATTCCTGATACACTTTTCTCCAATGATATCCTGATTAGTCTTGATCATCTGCTTAGCTATCTTGAATACTTCATTCTTCTGGTCATCTCTACACATTATGTCTGGAAACCTTCTTTTCTCGGCATCCATCTTTGCTTTGTAGATTGCTTGCCTAGCTACTCTCTTGGCCTCCAGATACCTTTCTTTGTTAACTAACCCCTTTTTCCATTGACTCCACAGCCTTCTCTTCTCTTTCACATAATTTTCAACAGAAGTATTCCACCACCATGTCACTCTATGACGTGGAGGCCCTTTTGTCCAGCCACAGACTTGGTCTGTGGCTTTTAAAAGTGTATCCTTGATCTTCTCCCATTGCTCTTCTACACTTTGTAGGTCTTTTCCTGGACTAGCACCCACAATTCCATTCACTTGATCTTCAAAGGCCTGCTTTACTTGTCCATCATTTAGTCTCCACACCTTTCTCCTTGGGATATACTTTCTTTTCACTTTATGTACTTTCTTAATCCTGAAGTCACAAATTACTGGCTTATGCTGGGTCACAAATTCTTCACCGGGTATCACTTTTACATCTTGCAAATACTTCCTGTCTTTTGTCTTTACCAAAATGTAGTCCACTTGAGTCATAGCTGTCCCAGACTCATAGGTTACCAGATGGCTATCCCTTTTCTTAAAAATAGTATTCGCCACCAACATGTCCATGGCAAGTCCAAACTCTAGAATTCTTTCACCCTCCTTATTTCGGTCACCATATCCATTTCCTCCATGGACTCCCTCAAACCCAGATGCTGTTCTTCCAACATGGCCATTTAGATCACCTGCAATAGCAACAATTTCTTTCTCTGCCAGCTTACCAGTGACTGCAATGAGACTGTCATAGAATTCATCCTTGTCTTCTTCACTTAAGCCACATTGTGGTGCATACACTGATATTGCTGTGAAGATTGTCTCACCTATCATCAGTTTAATCAGCATAATTCGATCATTTATGCGTTTGACATCAATCACCTTGTCTATCCATTTCTCTGCAACAAAGATACCTACACCACCTGTGCCTTTTCCATTACCAATCCAAAACAGCTTGTATGTTGCCTTTTTCCCTTCTATCATTCTTACAGATTTCCCTCTCCATCGTGTTTCTTGGATGCAGCACAAATCAATGTGTCTTCGCTCCAGAAACTCTGCTACTTCACCACATCTACCTCGCAAACTTCCCACATTCAGACTACAGAGTCTGAAGCTTGTCATCATTTCCTTTGGTTGATGTTGACCATGTTGATCTAAATTATAAATATAACCCTACCATTTCCACAGTTGCTGAAACCACTGCTAAATTAATCACTACTAATCCATTCTAGAAAAACACCTCTGGTCAATCAGTCAAGAAGCCAAACTACTGGAAGGATTTCAATAAAAGATGAACATTAAATCTAACCTAAGTGTGAGTATGTTATGTATTTGATTTACTTACAACTTATAGCTTTAGCTACCATGATATAATTGCTAATTTCATAATCATCTCTATATCATAACCAATTGAAAGGGCATGTGCATTATCTGATGGACAAACTATAGAAAGATGATTGACAATGTTCTCACAAGTTGTACATGTCAAGTTTAGGATAACATTTATTTGACTTTTAATCTTTTGTGTTTCCTTTGTTGTTGTCTAATATATTTAACAGTCTTGCTGTCATAATTTAAACCCTGTTTTTACATCCTAAATCCCAACAGATTGTTGGGATTTAGGATGTAAGAATGTTTACATTTAGA
This sequence comes from Morbakka virulenta, assembly GCA_003991215.1. Taxonomy (NCBI): domain Eukaryota; kingdom Metazoa; phylum Cnidaria; class Cubozoa; order Carybdeida; family Carukiidae; genus Morbakka; species Morbakka virulenta. The sequence goes on from RDPX01000103.1 coordinate 1,988,436, forward strand.
ATGTATTTATTTTTGCCTGTTTACCACCATTTTTCCAAATGCTAGCTATGTGATATTGATCAGAATTTCTCCATTTTAAAGTGGTAGGCCTACCTACCTCCAGAATAACCTGGTGTATGTCCTGTAAGATGAAGTATTTTGATCAAATTGGTCCTTCATAAAGTTGACAATCCCATCCAAAAAAGGTTTGTTGAGATCCTTACATGGTGTCTATTGCACACCTAAGTTAGATAATAGCTTCTAAATGGTAGAAAATTAATTTGGTCAGGAGCAACTGAGATTTTCTGACTTTGAGTATAGAATGTAATCCAACAAAAGTACATGTGATCCAACAAAAGTACAAATCTGATCAAGTAATCATTTCAAAATTTGAAGGTGGAGTCTATAGGTTATTAAATCCAAAAATCCTAAAAAGAGATCACAGAACTTCTTGAAAAACTCCTGCAAATGTGCTCGATTCATACTTAAAGACAAACATCAACAGGTATACAAAAAAACTTGTCTGTTATAAGCTCAATGATCTTCTCACAGAAACAATAATACACATTTTGTAGCAGATGCTTCACAAACAAATTGCATACAATGGCATATCAGGAGAAGAAAAAAATGTACATAGGTAACAGTTTATCACACCAGTGGAACATATCACACTATTGGAAATTATGACAGTCATGAGGCATCTCTTCACAGAAGTGAAGGCATAATTGAACAAACATCTATATATATTCTTGGCTGAACAACACAATTTTAATGGTCTTCTCTTCTAAAATAATTGGCAGATTCTCTAATGAGATTATTTTATGAGACAAGCAATGGTAATAATGTAGCCCCAATAAATGTGAATTTGTTGACATGAAGAGTTAGTCCTCTTCAGTCGAAGGAAATGGCTAACATTGCAACCATGAATGCCAATGCTTGTCTCGGTATGTATTCTGGTTAAGACTAAAAGTATGCATAAATTATACATACCATTGCCAGCATTGTTTATGTCCTTGTGAGAGATTATTCTTAGTGGAAGATTATTGTGTAGATCAGTATCATCATCATCATCATCATTATCATGGGTTTCTTTTGATTAATGTGCAGGTTCAAAAGCATTGTCTACACTTGTAGGCTCCCTTCCAGATGACTGGCTAGCTGCATGCATGACAGATTTCACCACATGTCTCCATGGATGATGACACAGACTATAAGCTTGTCAAAACCAAGTTTTGGGCCAAAAATGACTGTTATTTATGCGACATAATTTTTGTCAGCTAGCTCAAGAAGATGAGGAGCCAATTTATGGTTTCATTACTCGTCTACAGGAAGCAGCCACTCAATAAAATTTTCATCACATGAACAGAGAAATAAAGGGCTATGTCGTGTAAAATTGTTCATCAGACAGGCTACAGCATTAAGCCTTATGAGAGGATCCTTCATTGGATGCATTACTGGCATCAGCACATGCCATGGTGATGGCTGATCAACAAGCTAAGGCTATCAAAAATACAAACACTAGTGTGAATGAAGTTTGGCAACAAACTAGAAAGAGTGCTGATAAATGAGGTTCAGTTGTTGAAGACCCATCTAAGTGTGTTATAGTTGTGGAGGGCAGTTGCCACACCCAAAAGGACATCAAACATGTCCTGAAAAACACACATGTTTATCCAAATCCACATATTGGTTCAGATAAAGAAGATGATGATTAGTTTCTGAGAGAAAACGAAGGTCTGGTACAGGATGAATACGGTGAAGCTTCGAATGAAGAGTAGGATGCTTAAGTTGGTGAAGATGAAGAAGCTGATGAAGAAAGTTCATTGCATGAAAACGTGGATGAAGAAGAGGAGACACCATGCAAAGAGACAGACACATGCCGCAACAATATGACAATTATTAAATGGCATTGGAAATTGAAACGATTCCAATGCCATTTAATTCCAAAACGATTCCAAAACGTGGATGAAGAAGAGGCGACATCATGCAAAGAGACAGACATATGCTGAAACAATATGACAATTATTAAATGGCATTGGAAATTGCAACGATTAAAAGCCTATAAGTGAAGCACTTGTAACCTCTCCTTGTAGCATGAGCATGGGATATTGACTTGTATATAGCCTTAGGGTTTTCTATGCTAGTTCTTTGCTTGATTATGGCATTTTATTGTGCAGGTATGAAACTAGGATACATAGATTGATTATTCGGTGATTCGTGTTGTTAGGTTTTGTCTTGTTCATGAAGGAAAATCATATATTATTGTTCAAGTTGACGTAATTATCAGTATCGTCATCATAATAATTTTGCTGATTTACATTCTGAAAGGTTTTGAGGGATGTAGTGTTCATAGTTATTCATCAGGCATTATTGTTTACGTCCTTGTGAGAGATGATTTTGAATGGATAATTATTCTGCAATGCAGTAGCCAATATGGCAGATGGTTAACTCCTTTCCATAAAATATCAGAGATTCTAAAACCATTGGCACGAATAAGTTACCTTTGAAGATTTTAATAAAGACCAAATCGTTATGACAATCATCAAACAACCTAGTACTGTTTTGGTGCATACACAAATCCTAGTTCTGCGTCTTACCTGAATTTACATTCTTCTGATATCGTGGCTCTTGTGTATTTACTTCATAAAAACGAAGCTTTGGGTCGACATCCCTAAGTCGAACAACACTTACTCCAGATTGAAATTTTTCTTCGATAAAATTACTTACTTTAGATTGATATGGTGCAAAGTAATTAGGTACATCTAATTCATACTCCCACACTATGCATCCACAACCTGGTTCCATCCTATCCGCCATATTCATTGTTTGTTATTGTCTACCTGAAATCCAGCGGTCCTTCTAAAAAGGAAATCACATGAAACTTTTGATGAGCATATTTCTCAGAATTTAGGAATTCCGAAAAGAAGCATCTTTGCCTTTTATTTTTTTTGGGGGGGGGGGTGGAGGCTTGACAGATTTTGGTTGACATTTAAACCAATATATTATCTTTGGTTCACTTGCAGCTGAAAAACCACGGGAAATAGTGTATCTTATGATAAAAGCCTTGTCCACACTTCTCTCACTCAATTTGCAGCCCGAGGATGTACTTGTTGGGGGGGGGGTCTATGAGGGGCAAGGCAAAGATTTGAGGGGTCATCCCAAACAAAGGCTGTGAAAAGCCACTTACCCTGTTTGCTCAGATTCCGCGTTGTAGTAGTTGACAACACGTGTTGACATTCCAAAAACTAGTAACAAGTAAAACAAGCAAGCAAGTATTGGTCGAGAGCTATACCTATTTTTGTGTCCTATTCTTTAATAATTGCTTTCAGCACAGAAGACCAAGATCCAACTGTCTGGGAAACATACGTTACATTTTTTTCGCAAATATTAAAGAGTTGGATGTTAAGGTTGCTTTGAGCATATCAACAGTTTTCATTCAAACATCGTGTTCACCATGGAAAAAGTAGAAGAGAGGCAATTGCCCTTGCTCGATGTCTTAGTGAAGAGACATGGAAACTGTATCATTTTTGTTACTATCTGCATGAAACCAAATCTCACAGACCAGTACCATGATAACGGATCACACCACCCATTTACAGCTCGTGCTATCACCATTTTATTTGGAAGGGCAAGAAGCATCATTTCAAACCCATATGATCTCAGAAACAAAGAAAAACACCTTCAAATGATCCTCTTATCTAATGGAGACCAAACCAGAGGTGTCTGGAGAGCATTGCAAAAAACTAGCAGTCCTAATCATGAAGACAAAAAAGCGCCTGTAATACAAATATGTCTTCTTTATGTCAAGGGCATCAGTGAACAGCTAAGACGAACTCTCCGACGGGATAATATCAAGTGCTCATTTTCCATAACATCCACCTTTAGGACAACACTCTCAAAGCCAAAGCATCCAGTTCCACTGGAAGAGGGAAACAACAAAGTTTAGAGACTACATTGTAAGGGCTGCCCTGCCCTCTACTTTGGAGAATCAAAGCGTTTCTTGAGTCAAAGAGAAAAAGAACATACGAGAGCTGTTCAAAAAGGTAACACTAGAATCCATCAAATAGCAGAGTACTGCTAGACATGAGCATACATTTGGGGGGGGAAATAAAAAGATTTTGGACAGAGAAATAAATACTACAACAAGAAAAACAAACCAACTATTTCCTACAGCACTGCAATCATATCAACAGCATATCTTACACTCTTCCAGAAATATGATTTCCAGCATGACAGAAAAGAAACGCAAAGATATTACGAAAGCCCTTTACACAAGGCCCATCTGTAGCTTAAAAGCCTCCTCAGGAACAGCAAAGGAATTCAAACACGATTTAGGAGTGAGACAAGGATGAACCCTGTCGCTCTTCCCATTTATTGTGTCTATTGACTTCGTCGTGACAAGAGCAAAGGGATTTGGGCATCGCGTGGCAGAACAACAGCAAGTTAATAGTCCTTAATTCCGCTGATGACATAGCTCTGATAGCCAAGGACGACCAGATATGGTAGCAAATGACTTCATGATTGCTGAAAGAAAGTGCAAAAATTGCATTCGGAATCAACTAACCAAAACCCAAAGTACTCGGCCACTAACGATAGATCAAGGTCCTCTGGAGACAGTGGATTAGTTCCCTTACCTCGGTAGCACACTAACGAACATGGGCGACATTTATGCGATTGTGAAGGCAAGGATAGGTAATACCAGTACAACCTTCCAAAGGATAAACAAGGTTTGGAGAACAAAGCCGATAGATCTCCAGGTTACGCTTCAACTTTATATGCCTGCATAACATGGACGTCTTCCAAGCATATTGTCAAGAAGCCAGACACGTTCCATCAACGTAACCTATGTCGGGTTCTTGGTTTAAACTGGAGAGACCATATAATTAACCAGGAAGTTAATTTAAGTTAAAGATCAGGGCAAAAGCAGTTGTACCAAATAGTGACTGAAAGACGTTGGAAGTTTGCAGGGCATATCGACCGCCTTCAGTGAGAATGGACCGCAAAGCACAGCATAAACTGAATAACAACAAACAGACATCGCAAACAAGACAGACTCAAAGTAACCTGGCGATGGACCTACAGAAGCGATCTAAAAGCAAAGCACAATGAAGAAGAGAACACTCCTGCCCTGGCAGAATGTCGCAACCCATGGCAGCGCCCCGCTGCCGGTAGGACCTAGTTGTCCAAGGTAAAAGATTGCAGAAGGTTGTGTTTGAGCTCATTAACTGTTACAGAAAAAAAAGCACGTTTTTTTTTCTCTAGATATGCTTTTTTGTGTGTTTTCTTAGTTTTTGTCAATTTTTTTTTTTTGCTTTTAGCATTGTTTTATGGATCCAAGCACTCCCTTTCTGTCTGCAATAAAATTTTGGATTTTCACAACAACAGAAAATACTTTTTCTAATTCACCCTTGGTTTCAAGTTGGAGAATTGATTCTTTGGTATGATAACCCGAAAACGACATTACCTTTTTAATGTATTTGTCATGACTCATAAATTCGAAGGAATTATACTTTCATCAGACGTTTGAGCTGAAGGAGCTGAAAAAATGTTCAAGCTCGACTGTTTATAAAAGGGGGAGCTGGAAAACAGGATAGGGGGAATGGAGAAGCAGGAGGATCTCGAAAAGGGGCAACAACAAAATTATACTTTCGGGCCGGATTATTTTTACATCAGTGGGAAGAGCTACATTTTAAACATTGATTGTGTTGAAACCAGATCATGCTGTTTTCATGCAAAGGAATTAAAACAGTCCAAAAAGCGATTTTTTTGGAAATGTCTAAAAGAGCAGGGATGTGAATGAGAACAACTGTTTGTAAAAGCATTCCAAAGAGGTCCTATTGCTTGGTAATAATTTGCTCTGGAATTATAGAAAATACGTAAGATATTTAAGTGAAATCGAAATAAAAAAATCTCAAGGGGGAATCAAAATCTCCATTTGCCATTCAATACATTGGACTAAAAAATACATTGTAAATATTTTTCTATATTTATGAGAAGGAGTTGGCAAAGCGGCTTTATTAACAATTCTTAAAGATGCACTTGCATGGGAGAGAAGGGGACAGGAGAGAAACAGTGCACCAGGCCCTGAGTTGACTTTAGAGAGCTACAAAGAATGGAAATTATATTGCCATTTCATCTAAGGACCAGGACGTATGCAGTCTAAATGGTTCTTTGGAGTTCAATGGTAACACTTTATACCAAAGTTTTTCAAACAAAATTCTGTGATATATGTCTTTTTACCACTCAGAAAGCCAGAGGAAATGGTATTCCGTGAAATGGTGTGGACGAGCATGGTGTGCCTTTTATTTTTCTATTACATTCATCGCGAATCATAGAAGAAAATCTTAGCAAGACAGGGTTGTCAAAATATATATGTTTCCTAAAACCTGTCACTCAACTGGGATGGCAGCCCAAAGTCCAATAATTTTAGTAAGAGTTGCTAAGCCCCTGAGACAACCCTGTGAATTAAAAATAAACACTTACTCGCAGCAGATTTTTCACTTTTTTGCTGATAAATTTGGTATAAAACATGTACTTCAAGGCTGACATACAAAATTCAACTGTGAATCAAGTGCAGTGCCGGAAAGTCAACGTCTGTAAGGAAAACATTCCGGAGAAATTGACTCTGTGTATTAAATCGACAAAAGATACTTGAAATGAACCATGGTCGCCAAAAAACCCCTAGTCTTGAAACTTCGAGGGGGTAATGCTATTTATCTTTTCTTTTATGTTAAGCCATCCTGAATCAAAAATTGCAGTGCAAATCTACCCCCTCCTCCTCTCAGTGCGCCGTGGGCGACCTGGGTAATAATACTACAAAATAAGCTCTGGGTCGAGAAGCCGGCGACCGAGCCGACATCTCGATAAAAACACCTGGCGTCAGGGAGGAGATCCGGCCAAATAAATGTCAGCTGAAACCTATATGATATGATAATAATGAGTCTTATAAATTTTAATACTGCTAGGCTGTCACCCGAAAGTGACCCTCAGAATCATGCCCCTAATTCTGTGGCCCAGCGACGGCTACCTCACCAAGAGCAAATGAGTATAAAGAAGCAAGCTCAGAAATTAAGAGTAGGATGTTTAAATATAGGAACTATGACTGACAGAGGAAGAGAGTTGGCAAATCTTATGAAAATAATAAAGTCGATTTACTATGTGTTCAGAAAACAAGGTGGACTGGCAATAAAGCAAAAAAAATACGTAGATCATACACAGGTCTAGTATCACTTTCCTTTTTAAGTAGTAGTTTAATAGTTGATGCCTTGCCTTTTATACTTGGGTGTGCTGTTAAAATGGGAATTAGAGAGTGAACAAAAGCCATCGGGAAAACAGGAAGATTTGAAAAACATATCAATTCAAGAATGCATCAGTTAAGTAGAGAGAAAGAAATTTTCCGTATTTCTCAAGTACCATTAAATATCAGTTATCGGAAGCTGAGACTGTTCTGGAATCAAAAGAGAAGCCAGGTTTTGGGGTTATGCCAAAAAAGTATTTGTTCTCGGAACATCTGTTTTACCATCATTCAACGCCACACAGTGCACCGCGTATTTTACCAATGCCTTAAAATGTTTAAATCGTAAAAAAGTTTTCGTAATTCCTCAATGGATACCCAAATTGGACGATCCGACTGTTCCATTCGACCTATCTCCCCCATCCTATAGGGAAATCACCCGAATAATCAAGCGTATGAAGCCGTCCGGTTCACCCTGTCCGCTGGATCAGATATCCATTATATGCTTCAAACGATGCCAGTATCTAAGAACGTTTATCATGGGAATATGTTCGGAAGTAATTCAAACAAACACTCTACCAACACAATGGTCAAAAGCAGCCACCATCCTGATCCACAAAAAAGGTGATCCCAGCTTGCCCGAAAACTTTCGACCAATAACCTTGGAACCTGCAACTTTGAAAATATTTACTTCTTTCCTTCGTAACAGAGTGTTTACCTTCTTAATCAATAATAGATACATCGAAAGTCATTACCAAAAGGGCTTTACTCCTGGTATGAGTGGGTCATTCGAGCACATTGCAGAAATGAGTCATATAATCAATCACTCCAGAAAGTTACAGAAAAGCTTGACAATAACACTAATCGATCTCAAAAATGCGTTCGGTGAAGTCCACCATTCGTTGATTCAAACTGTTTTACGGTATCATCAAATACCTGAAGAAATTAATAATATTGTACAAACATTGTATAGTAAATTTCGTTTATCAATTATTACGAACGATTTTTCCACCAAATACATTCCGGTTGAAAAAGGTGTATTGCAAGGGGATTCATTCTCGCCTTTAATCTTCAATTTAATCGTCAATACCTTTTTACAGTGTATCAGGGACGATAAATATACCAACTTTGGTTACCGTGCCATCAAAGGATTCCTTCCGCGCAACTGGTTCCAATTTGCAGACGATGCAGTTGCAGTCACCTCATTGGAAGGAGAAAACCAAATTCTTCTGAACTTCTTCAGCAAATGGTGTAAATGGTCAGAAATGAGAATAAAACCGTCAAAATGTTACGCCTTCGGTATCTGTAAAAAGGGTACATTGTCAGTTCAATACAAACCAAAACTCTACTTAGACAACAAGCTTGTACCACAAATCGAGATTGATCATCATTTTACCTATCTGGGTCGACACTTTGATCTCAAAATGACGGATGAAATGCACAAAAATGAAATAATAAAAATTGTGACTGAACACCTCGTAATCATCGATGGACTACCACTTCATCCGAAAAACAAGTTGAAGCTGTACCAACAATGGACATTATCGAAAATCAGCTGGCACCTGACAGTCTCCAAAATTTCGAACACTTGGGTTAAGAACAACATCGACAACCTCGTATCCAGGTACATCAGACTATGGCTCGAAATACCCATCAATGGTACCCTGTGTGTCATCACCCAATCAAAACGAAAATTTGGTCTTGGGCTGATATTACCATCTACTAGACATACTCAGTGCCAGGTGACATTTCGAAACAAAATTGGCCGTTCACATAACGAGAATATTCGTATAATCCACAAATCCACAGGTGCGGTAAATGTTCAATATGATCAATTCAACAAAACTCGTGAAGCTTTGAAGCAAATTCGCCTGTCGGACGAGCACCACTTAATCAATAACTTAACCACACAAAGTTTAGTGATTAAATCTATATGGAAGTATGCCGACAGTAAATTCATCAATCAGTGGTCCAACGTCATTAGCCACCTCCCAAGGAACATCTTCAGTTTTGTCGTCCGTTACCTAAACAATACGCTTGCAAATGCTACTAATGCAGTCAAGTGGGGAATAGCCAACGATTCCACCTGCAGATTTTGTGATCGCCAGCAAACCCTCGGCCACGTCGTCGGTGGATGTCAATCTGCATTAGACGAGCTTAGATATAACTGGAGACACAACTCAATCCTTCTCCACATTTATAAAACCGTTACATCTCAAGGTTTACAAGCGTATGTTGATATTGACGGCTACCCCAACCCGTCTATAATAACAGGTGATGCCCAAAGACCAGATCTTGTTATAGTGAAAGGTGACAAGTTACTAATATTAGAACTTACAGCTGGATTTGAAACCAATATAGAAAGTAACTTCGACCGTAAAAATCAACGCTACGAACAGTTATTATCCGATTTATCAAGAAGATTTAAAGTTTATTATGTAAACTTGAGCCTCGGAACTCTAGGTGTGTTTGGGAAAAATAGCTTGATTGTTTCAAAACTAAAGTCCCTCGATCTCAATGACGAAACTGTTAAATTTATCATCAAAAGATCGATAAACATTTGTATACGGACATCATACTTTATTTTCTGTATGAGAAACAAAGAATGGACAAACCCAGAATTATTAATTTGGTAACCAGCTGATACATCGTCTCTCAGTGATATGCCCAAATGGAGAGTATCACTATAGAGGATGTACCACAACTAGGCTTTATTGTGCTATTTCTTGTCTTGTTTCCAGTCCTCTACATCCAGTGGCAGCTCAGTTGTGTTGCAACCTGTAATGAGTAGATCAATTTCATTGTACATTTTCTAGATCCTATCTATTTTGTTGTTATTATTATCATTTTACCTTTTTATAACTAATGAAACGACTTTATAATTAAGTAATTAACGTATCCATAGGAACAACCTATTATATATCTTTATGCGTAATAACATATTTATCTACCCTTAGCGACGACAAGCTTACATGCAGTTCCATCTTTTGTGAATTTCACCACTTCCATTTTTTCAATTCTTGTTACCTCTTTGATTCCATCCATGTACTTCAGTCTCTCTGTGCTCTCTTTCCCTTGAGCATTCCCAGAAGCCAGATACTCTTTGGACAATTCCTTCTTTAGATATACCCCAGAAACCCAAAGAAACAGTTATAAACACACGAAAAATCCAGAACGTTTAATCCGATGAAAACTGTTACAAACGTCTTGAGTAATATGCCTGAATGTAAGAGATATATCCGAATCGGAGAGACATGTCCGAATCGGAGAGCTATGTCCGAATCAGAGAGTATTACTGTGAGGGAAGATGAAATGATGTAAATGTTTTGTTTAATAATAATAAACCATGTGAACTTTAAAATTATTGTACACATCACGGTTTTTATGTTAACCCGGCAATTTTACTCGGTTATAGCTGTATGGTACTAGTTTTCACGTGCCGCAAGCTTTTCGAAATCCGTATGTATGCAAGATCTTTTTCAATTTTCTTGATGTACCGTACAATGCAATTTTTTCAATCAGTTGTTTTTGTTTTCACTCCCGTCTCAGTCCACTAATTGCGATTTCTCAACATTACACTAAGCGTCTCCACTAACACAGGTACAACTTCAACTTTCTTAAGTGATCAGATTTTATGAAGCTTCTGTTTTAATTCAACATAATTTTAAATTTTTTTTCCTGCTCTTCAAGTTGTACTTTTTTCCCTCGGGTCTGCTGTGTCTAGTGATATGGTCACGCCCTCCAGTAGTTTTACAGGTTTTTTTTTCTCTATTTAATGAATTATGAAATTATTTAATGGAAAACCATGATGCAAAAAATTGGTCAAGAATTTTACAGCAATACATGAAAGAATTGAAAAGCAGCTACAGTATATAGTAGGAATTTGACCCCCATCTGAATGAATACATACAATGAAAACGGTGTTAATCTTGAAACAGCCTAGCAAAGGAAATATACCATCATATTTTTTGCCAATAGCAGAGGTACCAATTATGTATACCCGAAGGATAAAATTATATTTGAAAAATTGTATAGTTAACTTAAGCAAAATAATAATACCATGTGGACAAAAAGGGTGTGCAATGGGTAAACAGACAAAAACACAACTAAGTAGTGACAAACGTAGATTCAAAGACTGGGAAGAAGTGAAGAACAAATCTGATTATTGATTGAGTCGATTGACTGCAGAAAGGTTTATGACATAATCCCGCACTTATGAATGAGAGTTGTGCTTGATTTGCTACATGTCCCCGAGAATATAAACAAATTCAAATAGAGGTAGTAGTAGGAATAGGACTAGTAATAGTAGTAGTAATAGTAGTAGTAGTAATAGTAGGAGGAGGAGAAGGAGGAGTAGGTGTAGTAGTAGTACTCGTAGTAGTAGTAGTAGTAGTAGTAGTAGTAGTAGTAGTAGTGGTTAGTAAATTAGTAATAGTAATAGAGGTAGCAGTAGTAGTGGTTAGTAAACTAGTAATAGTAATAGAGGTAGCAGTAGTAGTGGTTAGTAAATTAGTAATAGAAGTAGTAGTAGTAGTAGTAGTAGTAGTAGTAGTAGTAGTAGTAATAGTGCCAGGAGGAGGAGGAGTAGCAGTAGTACTTTTGTATGACGGTACCTCCATTTCTATTTGGATTAGCTACAAAAGTAAGGCTTTCTAACTTCTTGTCTTGTGATATAGCTGCTTCCAATAGATGAACATGACAGTGATACTTCTTGTCATGAGTATCACTTTGGAATCATAGTCACACAGGATTATCCGCATAACGCCACCTGTGGAAGGAGATTACTGTGGTCGTTAACAAGAATGTACTCTGACGAGATGGGATCATCACTTTCCCTTCAACGAGTCCATAGACTGGCCAAGCACTGATAGGATCTTCAAGAGGTATAAACCCGTCCAGATGAAGACTGACCAGTCTTATTTAAAATTTCGTTGTTATCAAACCGGTATCTTGCTCTGATAGGAAGGATTTTTTAAAGATTTTAAGGCTCGTTCTTAGTACTTCATTCACCATTTTTTGCAACACTGTAGCCGTTCTTTCAGTTTCAGATGTGTCATGAAATTGAGAACAGGGCTAGAGAGTGAAGGGAAACAATTGGGAGAAGTAGAGATTATTTCAGCGAAATAATCTCAGTGGGGTATTTCAGCGAAAACGTTTCCTCTCATATGTTTTATGGCAAATGATACCACTAAAAATTACGGCGGAAGCTAACACCACGATACAAACTAAAGAACCAGCACAAAATTAATCATATGGTGTTTGGACTAAACAAATATGCAACGATTATCAAGAGCAAATTAGAAGGAATGGAAGGTAAAAAACTTTCGAATGTGGAAGTTAAACATCTAGAAAACCAACAGAACTACAAATACTTAGTAATCCCAGCAGTGGACTACATCAAACACAAGAAAATGAAAGAAAAGATGAAAACAGAAGATACAGCAGCAATGTTGGTGTAAGTTTCAAACATATTCAGAAAGGCGAAAAAAAAGATGAGATTGGCATCAACAAATGCCCACTTTAGGTAAGGAAAAATGAGACACAGTTGTACCACCAATTCACAAGCAGAAAGAGAACTCCAAAACAGTTTCAAATGAGTAACAGTTTTGGAAGTCGAATGGATTGAAGCAATACGTGAAGCAGGCGTTAGAATAAAAAATAAGCATTGAAAACATTCACAAATTCACAAGCAAAAAGAGAACCCCAAAGCTGATAACAGTTTCAAGTGAGTAACAGTTTAGTACGTCGAATACACTGAAGCAACAGGTAAAGTAGGCATTTGGATAGAAAATAAGAGTTGAGAACATTGCTACGTTTAAAAAGTGAGGTATTACCTTGTTCTTATGTTGTACTTTCTTTATTTCCAATAATAGAAAGGAAGTCAAGCAAGTGAATACAAAATAACTAGAAAAAGCTTCGTACGAATGTCAATACCAGGACATAATATTTTCTGTATACAATACCCTACATAAAGCATTAGGCCTCACTAAATAGACATTAAAACGACTGCGATGAAGGCAGCAGGTAAAAAAATGAATAAACATTTGTTGTGGATGATCAAACTCTGATAATCGAGGTAATCAAAGCAAAAATAGACTGGAGCCAAAACGTTACCAATGTACAGTGTAAAGAATATATATATATATATATATATATATAATAGAAATATTGAGAATAAAAAGTGCCAAGTGTTGGTGAGAAGTATGAAAGGAGATTCAATCGAAAGGCAAGTATATTGCGCTTGAAAATTTAAATTCAAAAAGGGCTAGAAAGGAAGGGTAGTTATATCAAAATCATTAGCGAAATAACCAGAAATTGGAAAAATGAACAATTATAAGTCTCGAGTTTTTGATAACAGCATGTTTAAACTATTTTAAGATTAACATTATGTCAACATAATTAATATTTGTATTCTATATACTAAAACAGTAATCAAATTTTCAGTGTAAGATGACCGCAGACCAACATTTTTCTAAACTCTGAGGACTGGCAATTATGGCTGGATTTACCATCAAGCTAATAACACTAGCCTCGGGCCACTGAAAAGTTTTTGTCTTTAAACTTAGCTAATCGTCAGCTAGATTTTCTAAATAGGCTGTAGAAGACACCAATACAGTACAGAGGTTTAGACGCCAAGACTTGCAGTGTAACAAAATTTCGAACTAAATTCTCGGCATCATGTTATTGTCATCTTGTGTAATTTTTTTCAAAAAAAGAGATCCTTCGTTAGTAAGTTACTTAAGACATGTAGTACCCTTTTTAAGGCCCCTGCTGGTAACATATTTAAAACAAACACCTTAAAATTATAAGAACCCTTAAATCAAAATTCGACCCATCAATTTTCAAAAAAATGCATAACTGATTTCATTAGCCATTAATATAAGCAAAACTATTCTTTATTTAATTTCATATATTTTAGTTACACAATAAAAAAATATGGAGCCAATTTAAACCATTTTTTTTTATTTAAATAAAGTACGACTAGAATATCCTTTGCTTTCTTAGTATCCTACTAGCAGTTTATCCATAGCCCGCTTTACACGGGCTTGTCCCTACCTCCAAATAATTTTAAACGACAAACGACAAAAAGTTTCGCTGTATTCTTCAACGTTCGTCTCATCGATATCTATCTCATTGAAATCTGGCTCTATGAAACCTGTCTCTCAACTAAACATGCTATGGCGCAATACCTCTGATGGGGATTCTGCAGGAGCAGACTGACCTAGTTACACTATCAAAACAATGACTCCAAACGCAAAACAATAACGTTTGATCTCAAGGGAGAGCATCGGAAGTGAAATCTAACCCCCAAGACAAGTATGCATCCAACTGCAGGCTTCGACATGACAGCTACGANTACGCCTTCACGGTAGGGCGTCCGGGGAGAAAAGTTGAATATCTCCGCGAACAAAAATGATACAAAAGATTTCTCTTCTTATATACCATCCAGGGCACACAACCAATACTGTTGATACCAGTTGATTCCCTCATTCCGTCTGGGACCAGTACTGCTAACAAGAATCTCTCACGCGACCCATTGTTCTGGCCATTGTATTTATGCAAATGTCTCATTAGCATATTGGCATCTTAGTATATAGAACATCTTGACGAGTAGTTTCGATATACGAAAGCCAAAAATGAATGAGAGTAAGGATTTGGAATTGCGTTCCTAGCAACCCTGAAATATTCATTGTTGAATCAGGCATAATACTGTTGTCAGTAACAAGTAACTGATACCTATTATCCCTACTTCAAGGTTAAGGCAGCTGAGTGCTGGAAGTCATTAATATACTTTAAATGTGATTACCTGCTGTGGGGGATCGGATTGGTTCTTTTAATTTTAAAGGGGGTTAATTATTGGTTTCCTGCCTTACAATTTTTCTATTTTTTCTGGCAAAGGTGGGATCTTGTGTCTCAGTAGAATTCCACTATTTTATGGCGCTGACTGTCACTTTTTTGAACAGCTCTTTTGTGCTCCTTTCCTCTTTGATCAATTCCTCTTTTGATAGTGCAGAAGGCAGGACTTACATTGTAGTTTATTAACTCTTAGTTTCTCTCTTGTAATGGGACTGGGTCCTTTGGTCTTGACAATTTCCTAAAGATGTGTATGAAAACAAATATAAACGACCAGAAACAACGGAAAACCGCATCATACACCTGTAAGGGATTAACTGAAAGATAGAAGTCTCGGATACAAAACGTACTACTAGTATAATCTTGCTAATTCCAAGTAAAACCTCGAGTTGCTCTCTCGATCCATGTTAACCATCCATTGTACCAGGAAATTCTTTTTGCAAAATCTTGCATCCCTACAAACGTGGCTGATGAATTTCAAGCTGGTACATAAGACTTTCGTATATCTATGCATAGAGTTCCACAGCAAAAACTAGCTGACGATTTCTTTCTTGTTTCTCAATCAGCGCCCTAAAGAAGCGATCATACTGTCCGTACAACTGAAAATGAAGGTAAAATGAACATGCATTTGTTGCTTAGTTTGGTACCCATTCCACAATACGTTCACTACAGTACGAAGTAGGTGTGGGTTTCATGCAGTCTCTTCTCAAAAGTCTTGGCCAACATCTGAGTAAATTCATAAAGAGAAACCAAAGCTACAAAAGTCTGAAAGAAATTTCTCTGCATTTTATCTAAAATAGAACTGAAAGAACCCACAATAGGGGGTTCTATTAAAAGCAACATGTTGCATAACTTAATAAGGTAATAGTTAAACACGACAAAAGTCAATGAAAAATAGGATTTTAAATATCAGGTGTTCATAGTTAAAGTTAACTTGTTTGTTAGAGAGCTTCAAGTAGGGTGCTTAATAGTGGGGTCACTAATAAAATATCTTGTGGAAATATATTGTTGAGGAAGAACAAATCATAGGCACCGACTAGACAAAACATGGCAAAACAAGCCTATCTTTCCGGATTAAATCATTCTAATACCTATGTAGAAACAACATAACAAGATAAAGGCTATTATCGATAAAATATCATTATCAGCTTCGTAACTCGTATTCCGATTCAACTAGTATATTTACAATTGGAACTACAGCTGATAGAACTGGCATGTTAAAATCAAAACATGTGTTATCCTATCAATACGATATACAGTGGAACCCCGGTTGGCGACCATCCCGCCGACACGACCACTCTTCAAAGTCCCAACTTTTCCCCTTATTAAATTTTGTAGAATGTTTTCACTAACGCAACCACTCCGGTTTCCAGACCGCGACCAGCAAACAGTTGGTCCCAAGCACATATTCCAGCCCCCTAACACGACCACGGCAGGGCAATTAGCGGCTTGAGTGACCGCGCTAGCTAGTTAGACCTATGACTAATGGCAGTAAATGGCAACCTGCAGTTGAAACCAAGGAAAAAGTTTTGAAACACAATTTAAATATGTACCCTGCCCTAATCCATATTTTCAAATTGTTCCTACTCTGTGGTCGCCATTTTAAAATGCTGTTGGTTTAAGCGACCAACTTGCTCTTGCACGCGCGGTAAATTTAAATCTCCGAATAGCTCTCAATTCACTTTGACAATTAAGACTTGGATAAAAACAGAGAACTCTCTTGCAGCTGGCATTTTTTTAGTCACTCATACTCACATTCCTTTCATCAATCAGCCGACTCCTGAATTAATAACGACCGCTTATCATGGCCGTGGTTTCGGGATAGAGTGGTTCAGTAAACGAAGAAACGGTAACGGAATGGGAAGGAAAAGCTGCCCAGGATCATGAGAGGATACGAACCGAGGGACGTTTCAATATGAACGAGAGTGGCTTATTCTATCGTGCCTGTCAGACAGAACATTACGAGTACACGGCGAAGAGTGCAAGGGAGGAAAACGGTCCAAAAACCGTCTGAAGATCTCGTTTTGCGTCAACATAATCGGAGAATTTGAACAGACTTTAGTGATCGGCAAATGTCAAAAGTCGAGGTGCTTCAAAAACATTAATATTAACCGCCTGGCAGTAATGTATGAATACAACAATAAAGCATGGATGACCACAGCAATCTTTTCCAAAATGGTTACGGGTTTCAATAAACGTATGAAACGTTAGGCTTGTCACGTTCTTCTTTTCATGGATAACACTCCAAGTCATCCGAAGGACCTCAACCTCTCTAATGCGAAAGTCGTGCCACTTTCAGCAAATACGACATCGCTATTGCAACCATTGGGCCAGGGGATAACCAAGGCAGTGAAAGCTCGTTATCGGAAGAGTCCTCTACAAATGGTCCTGGCCAAAATGGACAAGAAGGCGTATGTTAAGAACATTTCCAAATGTGTGTCTGTCCTCGATGCAATCGATTGGATAGTAGCAGCTGTCGCCGATGTATTCCCCACTACCGTAACATGCTGCTTCGCAAAAGCAGGCATGATGGAGGAATGCTTGGACTTAGACGAGGAGGAGGATTTACCGCTATCGGACCTTGTCGCACGAGTTTAAGGTCACCTCGCATTAAAACAGGAATCGGCAGAGGATTACAAAATGTGTGATGCCGAACTCGAGACTTGTAGCACGGAATCTGATAGATTAGTCGATTCTATTCTCGAGGAGGACCAGATTTCGAAATCGAGCCAAACGGGCTCCGATTCTAACCCGTCGGAAGACAGTGACGAGGGTACCACGTGTGTCGAGGATACTGAGATAACTTCGAAAATCACGTATATTCGAAAGGCATTGGAGGCTGTCGTGAATCTCAAAACTTTTGTGCTATACAAAAACGCTACCCATCTCCTTAGCTCTGTGTATACTCTGCAGAATGGACTGCGTGAACTTTCAATGTCGCAGTGTAGGCAAACTTCTATATTTAACTTTTTTAAGTGAAATTCTAGCTGTGGACTTTAATTCAATCTTGCCCGCATTGTGTTAGCTCAGGTTTTGATCAAAAGAATTTAATTTGTAAACGTTTATGAACATCTATGGACTTTTATTTTTATTATCATGTGTCATGTGCTCTCAGCTTGAAATTATCAATACTCTCTTAATGGGTATCATTTTCTTAACAATTTTATGTCAAAAGATTATTGAAGTCTTTACAGAAATGTGCTGCAATTTTGTGATCACGAATTCATTGATCCGATAATCATAATTAAGCTTTAATTTAGTCTTGTTTCTGATTTATGTTTAGCTGGTGCAAACGAGCCGTAAACAAATCGGGTGTGTTGTTATTTCTTTGTCTTGAAAGATGGGCGAATGCGTGTAAAAATCTGTACCATATTGAGTGTAAATTTTATAACAATTTTATTTAAATGCTATGTTTATTACAATTAAGAGTATAATGGAGAATATTGTGGGTTTTTTTATTTCAAAGTCGGTCCAATGAAGAGTTTACAGAGAAATTGCTACCAAAACAAATGTACCAGTAATTTCCATTAAAATGACGGTTGGGTTAGGACTTCTCTCACGTGTTGCCCTCATCCAGAAGTGAGATTGGGATCGGTTATTAGAGACATATTCGGGGATGGACCACGGCAAACCTGGAACCGGTACATGCCAGGCTTTATCGATGATGACATTATCAACTATGGATCAAATCTATCGATGTACCCGGGTCGGGATACCTGCTGATCCTCACTGATACTCTCGACGTCTTCTGCCTCCCTCTGAAAGTTGAACTAAAATGAGAATTAACGTTTCAAATTGCATTTTGCAGTAAGATACGAGTTTTATTGCAACATGTGAAAGAGCTATCCCTACCCCTCGGTCAAGCTTGTTGGATGTTTACTGAACCGTGCACGACGATCTCGACCAGCTCCAGTTTTTACGGAGGTCAGGTCGGCGCGACCCCGCTGAAACAACCACCTTGCTAACACGGCCACCTGGGGCTATTCCCGTCGGTGGTCGCGTTACCGTGGTTCCTCTGTATAAATATTGGTGTGCGGGGGAAAGGACTTGGAGAAAATGGGAAATTAAAGGAATTAGAGAGAGAATATGGTAGCCAGATTAACTCCTTCTCGGGCCAAGTAACTTTATCAGGGAGTTAAATAACTCAGTAGTCAACAAGCATAATTGTCCTTAGAAATGTTAGTGTAAGAAAAAAAAAAGATTGTTAAAATCTGATCAAATACCCTTAAAATGCTTAACGCAATGTACGCAATCACGAATTCAAAAGTGGATGACAGCCAAGGCTAGACAACATTTCATCAAAACTAATTCAAAGTTCGACAAGATTGGTTGTTGTTCGAATAGAAAACGATACACAATCTAATGCTCATTACAGAAAGAAATAAATAGCTAAAATTTATAAATAATAGATAAAAAAAATACCAAGCACTCTAGGAAATTATCGAGAAGTGATACTGCAAAACTAGCAATCATTTTCGATGCAGAAATTCTAAGACCACTTGACTCTGTAAGTTGCATTTACAAAATTGTCATGACTATTATTGCCAACACAATTAATTCAGACCTATTCCAATCCACCCCTTTTCCTGAAGCTGCACGTCAATCCTAAATAGGATTGGAAAACACTAGCTATTGAACACTACCTAGAAAAATCAATAGAATTCAACAAAACCGTGTATCCTATTGCTATCTATTTGATCAAAGCTCGGCATCATTGATCAAGGACTTATATAAGGATCACCAATGAAAACACTAATGAATCAATGTATCTATATACTTTATTGGCAATGCACACAAATAAAGCTTACGTAAAGACCAACACGATTATTACTCAATTTCAATTGTTGTCAAACAGAGTACATTGTTACAAGCAACCCTCTTTATTCTGCTTCTTTCTAACATATGAAAAAGGTTAAATCCCTTGACAGTAGATATGTAGTCGAAAGAGTTAGCCGCCGAAATTGGGTGCAAAGGTCACATTCGCCATGAGTTCAAAAATACGGTATATTTCAAAAATGGGCCTGGAAACAAATGTAAGTAAAACCAAATATATGCCAATCAATAAAACAAAGACACTAAAAGATTTGCCTGAGTATCGAAATACCAAAACAAGTCAAGTGGTTTTGGATCATTCTCAATTTAACTCAACAATGGCACGACAAAAAAAAGAAAACTTAAAAAAGAAAACATGTCTGAAAATAAATGCCCCCATACCCAAGTAAAAATGATCTTTCTAAATTAATGTTAAATAATTACATAGTCAGCATACTCCCCAGATATACTAGGAATTACTGCTTGATCACCTTTTGCACTGTTGCAAATATCTTGGTCGATTGCATTTCCAAGCGCATCTTCTGCGATTTTAGTTGCATCCTTTTCCCATGCCACTTTTAAGCTTTCCAGAACCTAAAAATATTGGAATACATATTTTAACGTTATTCGTATACTAAAAGTACAAAATAAAACATTTTTCGGAGCTGGTTAAACATATTCGAAGGCATCCCATACTACAGTATCGGTTAATACTAACAACTAAATATATATTCATCATTCTCCACACAGTGAAACAACAATAAAGCAATATCACAACAATATCAATATAGACTTCGTCTCATTTATTTACTGTATATATGTATACTTTTCAGAAATGATAATTGGAAGTAAACAGTTGACAAATATAAATTTTCAGGCCACTTACATGCAGCAAATTGTTCTTTTCATATTTTTCATATTTATTCTCTCTATATATATTCTCTATATATTTTTTTTCTCTATTGCTGTAAACTTTCTACTATAAATCCCAGTAGAAAGCTCACAGTAATAGAGAAAAAATATATACAGAATACATATAGAGAGAATAAGTATTGCCTTTCAAAAAAGCAATACTTCTCTAACACTAAATCTGCACATCAACAAATAAAATTTCTAACGGGTCAATCACTCTGCTCAGAATCGGGTTGCATAGAGGATTAGAACGGAAACATTCTGATGACCAAAGACGAAATCCTTGGTAGATGGTTAGAGTATATTCACGACCTCTTTTTCGACGATCGGGGAGTGAAGCCAAAAATCATCAAGCCCATAAATGGCCCACCAATCCTTGAATCTGAAATAAGAGCAGCAATTAAGAAAATGAAACGAGGAAAAGCTGCATGCCAAGATAAGATTGTTACCGAAATGATAAAAGCACTGAATGAGTTCGGTGTCGAATACCTGACACGAATTGCTAATGAGGTCTACGATAGCGGGAAATACCTGACGATCTCTGTAAATCGATATTCATTGATCTTCCAAAGAAGCATGGCGCAGTCGGATGTGATTTGCATAGAACAATCAGCTTGATGAGCCACATCATAAAGATTACTCTCCGAATCATTATGGAGAGGCCCCGAAGCAGTATCAAACCAGAAATTCAATTTTCTTGTTAAGGAATATCAGTGAACGAACAATCGAAATGGGGAAAGATCTGTATGTGTGTTTTATCGCTTTCACTAAAGCCTTCGACAAAGTCAGACACCAAGAACTCTTCGAAATCCTACAGAGTCTGGAGCTGGACGAGAAAGATATCCCGAATTCTGAGAAATTTGTACTGGAAACAACTGGCAGCCATTAAAGTCAAAGGAGACCTTAGTCCATTCGTGAGTATTCAAACTGGTGTGTCCCAAGGATGTGTGTTCTCGCTGGATTTGTTCAATTTCTACAGTGAACAGATCTTCAGGGAGATAAACAGCAACGATGGAATATTGATTGGAGGCCACAATATTAACAATATTCGGTATGCAGATGACACTGCCTTGATTGCCGATTCAGAGCTCAAGTTGCAACAGTTACTCAACATCATCATCGACGAAAGTGCCAAGAAAGGCGTCACAATAAATATAAAGAGGACAGAATGCATGATCATCAGCTAAAAAAGATTGTCCTGAAGTGCTAATTGTTTATAACAACTAAAACTATCAAACAGGTACATTCCTTCAATTACCTGGGTAGTACAATAACATCGGACGGGAGATGTGAGGAAGAAATAAACAGAAGAATATCTTCCAAAAACAGACCAGGATGCTGAAGAATAGAAAAGTAAATACGAGACTAAAGATCAATATTCTTAACTGCTATGTGTACTCCCATTCTTAAATACGGTAGCGAATGTTGGACTATGTCTCCTATGATGGAAAAAAAGACTTTCTCTTAGTGATTTCAATTGGCCTGACACTCTTCAGCATTTCTAAATTACATTAACAAATCAATCTATGTTTGCGTGGTATTACAATAAAGTCTGATACACAAAAAGTTTTTTTAAAGCTCTTTCGTAAAACTTTACATGTAGAAGTCTATACTAATCTTTTTTATAGAATTCGGGTGCAAATGATGCATATTGTTTATGTTCAATGGCTTTAAAATATTAATTCCCTGCATACCAACTTGCTCGCTGAAAGATAACTTCTGTAGGGAGCAAAAGTGAGTAGCAGTAATTTTGGTTTTATAGGGAAGATAATATATTTGAAATTTAAAACTACAAAAGATATAGTTTTATAGATTGGGAGATCTTAGACCAATTTGGCTCTTCATAGCTATCTACATGACAAAGTTAACCACAAACATATAAAAAAAACATCTGAGTATGCGGACTCAATGCGTTCCAAGTCCAAAGTAGAATCAATGGGGTATCTGCGGTATCTGTAACTGCAAGAAACGTAGCTGTTGTTGTTTTTATCCTTTAAATTCCAAAATTTTATACATTACAGATAAATTTGTTGGACAAATATGATGGAAGTTTCCAGCCTGGCTTTACCATCATGTACAATTTAGACAAGAATAATAACTGGAAAATAAGTTGAAACCGAGTGTGTTCGAACCAGTATCCAAGGCTTTCAAAGATTCCACGAACTGACCAGTCATGGACACTTTCTTATCCAAATCATTTTTGATACCTAATATACTACCTGGTTATGCCATTATGTTCACAAATCCTCTTCTTCCTACATGGCAGTAAATCTACAAATACAGCTCAGAGACTGTCACAAAACGATTACTTGCCCTTAAAAGGAGGTACATCTGGTTCCAGAGAACAAACAAGGCAAAGGAAATTCTGAAATCAATAATTTACCTCCTTTACAACTTTAATAAGGCAAAATAAAGTAGCACCATAAATGCTGGTTGGAAACTTTTCATTGATCATACAAAGCACTCATAGTTGAGTGGAAATATAAATCTCAGAGTTAAATCAATAGGAAATTTTTCTTCTTCATGAGCTGATAATTTCATACCATATTTCCTATCTCCCTCACATTCCAAAGTTAAATAAAAAAGCTCTAATATAATCAAAACATGATGCATTTACATCATAATGTACACGTAAACTAGTCAATTAAAGGCCGTTGAGCTCATAATAATAAAAATAGAACCGGTTGTTATTCATGAGGGTAGGGGTACAGTTTGTAGGCCTTGCCTCATAGTTGAGTTAATGTGCAATAACAGTCACCTGAAGAACAGAGTGTAAAGTATTGGCACTAGGCAGACTGTGCTATACTTTGGTAACCACAACGTCCCTTTCCTAAACCCTTCTTTATTAAATTTGTTAATGTGACTTTTAATCGACTCTGAATAACAATTCAAGAATGGCCAAAACAACAACGATTTGTTGAGCTACATTTTTTAGAACAAAACAAAAAGATTACCTGTCTACCTTCCGTATTGTCTGGCAAGAAAGCGGTGCGGGGAAATCCATCCACTGTGTAAATTTTACCTGGGTATGGATGACTCATTCCCTTAAAAAAATGAAATCAAACAAACAATGACAGTAGTTATTGTCAAGCCTTATTCAGAAAAAAACTTTTTACTTTACTTTATTTCATATTACTTTACTTTACTTCATATTATTTTACTTTACTTCACATTAATTAAATCTACTTTACTCTATATTACTTCACTTCACTTTACTTCACTTTACTTCACTTAATTTCACTTCACTTTACTTCACTTTACTTCACTTTACATCACTTTACTTCACTTTACTTCACTTTATTTCACTTCACTTTACTTCACCCCACTTCACTTCACTTCACTTTATTTTATTTTATTCATTTGATTTTATTTGACTTAACTTTATCTCAATTTTTTCACTTTATTTAATTTTATTCTATTCCATTTCATTTTATTTCGCTTCCATTCAGCTCAGCTTTGTATATTCCTTTTCATTTTGCGGGTAAAATTCTTTTAATCTGTCCAGTTTGTTTCACATCGTTATTGCATGTTATTGTACCATGAACCTGGTCAATATAGTTGTACCACCTTTTAAGAGTTCCTCTTTTGCTATCATTGGACCCTAATTTTGTATATTATTTGTATATAGCAACATAATTGTATTGTTATTGGCCTAAAATTCTTTTCCCTGTCATCAAAGCGCCAGATCATCATCATCACCGGATTTACGTCCGTTTCACATGCTGGCATGTGTTGGGGGAATGTAAAAACGTAATTTAACAAAGAAAACAAGGAGTTCCAAATTCTGTTTTTCACATAAATGAAATAAATGTTCATGGGAATAATGACGTATTCAGATAGATAGTACTTTCCTAAAAATATGCGCTGTTCACAGGAGGCCAGATTTTTGGAGTAGTCGCGTGTCTGTTCAGATGTTCAATTGCTTCAGGAAGTACATCAGCTTTTTTGAATTTGATCCTAATGCTCCATCAATAATGGGTAAGCTTTAACTCTAGCTGCTGAGCACCCCGATATTGATGATATATCTACTTTTAGTTCGGCGTATTTCGTCATTTTTTGTACTCGTTTATCTGGGATGTTTTTATTTGTTGGTATTGCAATACCTAATATGAGGCACTATCTTTTTCTAACGTAAAGTACGATTATGTCTGGATATCAAAGTAACAAAGAATCTTTGATTTCTTATTTCAATTTAAAGCTTTCCGTGGTACATTATTCTATCACTCGTTACAAGTGTTGTTAATTTAAACTTTCTGCAAAGTGACCAGTGCAAATTGAGACCGACTTCCTCATGCTGTCGCTTGTAAGCTTTTTGGGCCAACATTATACAGCCTGTGACAATGTAATCAACATTTTATACATGCAAGTTGCACAGACAGCCCTTACTTGTTGCAGTGTAAGCGCTTGGTCTTGTGCAGCCACTAACAAATTTTTTGTTTCTCTCTAAATTTCAACTGTGAAACGGCTCTCGTAATGATTTCATATTCTTCACTACCTTTCGTATCTCTGTGGAACTATCTATGTAACTGCAATGCTTCAATTGCTTCCTTTCTTTCACGAGAAGTCCTACACTGGTATTCAATCTTCTCCGCAATCTTAGCATCAGTAAGCCCTAATTCGACTAGAGCAAACTTTAGAAGATCTTTTTCATTTTTTGTAGTATAATAATTTACTGATCTTTATTCTTCACTAGCACATTCTGAAACGCTGATAGGCCCTATTCTTCCAATCTTCCTTCCTTTTCATGTACAATTGAATAAGTTTTTCATGGTTAAGGTTTCTCTTGTTTTTCTTTCTAGCATGTCTATTTCATCTTTCATTCAATTCACAATTCCAGCACCATAGTGGACTACAGCAACCTGCGATGTGTTTATCGAATTAGTAAGATTTCGTGAGTTGAGCTGGGACTTCTTTTTAAATATGTTTTTCCCCTTCTCTTTCATTTTCTAATGCATGATATCATGGACTTCCAATATGCTAAGTACTTGTAACTACCATCATTAGTTTTCTAAATGTTCTTTTTATTAGATAAAACCATGCCATCAGAAGAGCTCTCTTTCCTCTCTCCGTGACTAAAATTGCATAGTTCGATAGTCCAAACTCCATTTAAATATCTCTGTAACACATCTAAACTGTTTAAAAAGTGAATTGGTCTCTTTTTCAGACTTGCCATACATCTTAAGGTCATCCATAAAGAATAGATGATTAAGGGAAAGCGCATCCTTTTCGTAATTTCGTAATCCATATTGGTCTTTATAAGTGCCATTGAGATCGACTTGCCGCAATAACAAACAGCAAGGGGAAAAATAGTCCTCCTGGAAGATTCCTCTCTTTAAAGGTACACTTTCCAGTAATTTCTTGCTACCTATCAAGTTTGTTTTCTATTTTACCATACTGATAGTAACGAAATGGATACGACTTCCAGCGATATCAAATAATCTAAGTAATTCCACAATTTCAGAATGAGATACCATATCATGGGGCTTTTTTTAAATCGACTCCGATCTGCTGCAAATCGCTTTATAGTAAATGCTCGTATATTTTCTAAGCAAATACGCCAGGTGATAACTTCCAAAGTAACTTAAAGCGGGTGATCGGTTGATAGTTTTCCTCTGCATTTCCTTATGGTGAATCTTTCGTAATCAGAGTTGGCCTTCCTTCAACTACTTGATCTTTATAAACACACTCATTTCCAGTTTGGCTGTTTTGATCCATTCTGCAATGTGCAATCTGGCGTCGTAAAATCACTGACCATAGTTCTGTAGCCCCTCCGTCATTAGGCGTTTCCACTCTATCTTCACTAATATTCCGATAAAATTGCTTCTGCATGCATGTAAACATTGCGTTTTGCTCAAATTGTGTTACTCCCTCAGAGTATTAATTTTATCTTGGCTGCTTTTGCAAGGATTCGTTGCTTATCTGTTCTATCACTAAGCATATCTTGTATTTCATAATGTTGTACTTCCGCCTAAGGCAAGGCTGGTCTTGTTCTTTTCTTAAAGCAACTTTGTCCAGAGTTTCAATCTTGCTAAGATCTTTTCTAAGTATATTTACATGAACTTCAGTCTGTCTTTTCCAACATGAATCCTGTTTCTCTTAATTTTTTCCGTCTTAAATCCAGCCTTTCACCAACTATAATTGCAGCAGCAGAAATAACATCACGGATATCAATGTTTGTAACTCCAATGTAATCCAATACAGCATAAACTGTTTTAAATATCAGTTAAAATTTTCCCGTTACTTATGTCTCAAATTTAATGAAATTATGCTCCCAGAATCATTTAGATTTCTTGTAACTGCAACATACTTTCTCGCTGTTCTCTGTCCAAGCATTCAGGTTTCTCAGATTCTCCCTTCCTTAACAGTATGATAACCTCACTATGGTTGATCGTGTCATTGGTATCTTCCATCTTGATCTCAATTTCATCTCTTTCCATATTGTCCTCATTCAACTTTTCAATTCTGAATATGTCTTCAGTTGATCTTTGCTTGACTACATTGGTCTATATTGTCAATTTTTCTTTTTTGCCTCATTAACTTACTTTCCGTCAGCTCAAACAAACCGTTGTTTTCACAGAGCTTGGGCATCCTCCCGCCAACACCACGAATTTCTTCACTCTTGGCTTTCAAGCAGTACCTCATCAAAACTGGGTAGTCCTCCTTACTCCACCTCCGCCTAACGTAAGTCCTTATTCCAGCGCCGTTTGATGGCGACGAGTACTGCTTACTCTAACAAAGTACACCTGCCGGACACGGCATCTTCACTCGAGGTTTCATTCCCGTTCACCTCCTTATCTTTTTTATTGTTAAGCTCCATTTATCCATGGAATGTAGTGGTGATTGGTGACCCNATCCTCTCTAATTCAACTGAAGTTAGCCAACCGCTCCTTTGAATCATGTGGGTTTGCCTCATTAACTTACTTTCCGTCAGCTCAAACAAACCGTTGTTTTCACAGAGCTTGGGCATCCTCCCGCCAACACCACGAATTTCTTCACTCTTGGCTTTCAAGCAGTACCTCATCAAAACTGGGTAGTCCTCCTTACTCCACCTCCGCCTAACGTAAGTCCTTATTCCAGCGCCGTTTGATGGCGACGAGTACTGCTTACTCTAACAAAGTACACCTGCCGGACACGGCATCTTCACTCGAGGTTTCATTCCCGTTCACCTCCTTATCTTTTTTATTGTTAAGCTCCATTTATCCATGGAATGTAGTGGTGATTGGTGACCCAACAATCCGTGTTTTTTGTGGCATTCTCAATAAATTAGGGGTTGCCACCAGCGTTGAAGAAACTTCCCACCTACAAAACAGACTAAACCCTGCCGGATGCCAAACCGGTATTTTGTGGTTTCAGGGAGACCTGACAGGTACTACACCTGGCTTAAGGGTGCCCTGGAGGAGGTTTTTGTAAAGGGTAACCCTGTAAAAAGTCTTATTCAGAACTTTTAATGATCCAGTCTCACAGTTAAACTTGACGGAACTTTGACTTCAAATTGAAACTATCAGAGTCAGATTTTCAAAAAAATTCTGTAAATTCCTTGAAGTCCCCAATAATACAGTCATATGGACTTGAACTGTCTTGATCAAAATTTCACTGTTCTTGATTCGGTATCTTAAAACCTTCGGTGCAGCTAACAATGCACCTATCGCACAGGAATTATTTTAACTTTGAAATTCCAAATTTTGATGACTTCTCTTGCTAAATCCCTGCATTTCTCTATCTTTTCATCTTCTTTCTCCGCAATCGTATTGTCGCCAAGGCAAGCTATATCTTTTAATTGGCACTCTCTTGTTTCTTTATCAAAAATCGTGATATCAGGGCTCTGAACGCCTATCAGACGATAGGCGTTCAGAGCACAAAACACGACGAAGACCGAGATAATCATTAATGGATAACTTGAAGCGGTGGCTTAAGAAGGACAGCAGAGAACTTTTCATCAACATGGGTGATCGGAGACTGTGGACTGTGGAGAGTCATGATCGTTGACGCTACTCTGCAGTATAGCACCCTATGATTATGAATCTTGTTATTCCCTGCAGCTGATCATTAGGTTTGACGTTCTCGCTCCAAATATCCGTCCAAAATGTCTTACTTTCCTTCTTATTAGAGATCTCGTTTGCTCTTTCTTATCCATTTATCTCCTGATAAAGCTTACTTTAGTCTTCTTCAAAAGCAGGTTCTGTTTGAACTTGTTGGTTCTCTCCTTGCATCTCCTTATTTTTGGAGCTTTAGTGTTAATTCTCTACTTGAATTCTTCAAATCTACTTGAATTCTTCAACCATATGCGTAAGTCAAACAGTATGTAAGTCCTTTCTCTCTTAATCGATACTTTTCTAAGGTCGTCTGTGTGACGAGTTTTTGTCAGGTTTCCCTCTTTTAATTGTAGCTGCTTAAATCATTCCTTGGCTGTTGTGTTTGACCTTCTAACCTTCTTTTCCATCAAAAATCATTTTTGTATTACCTCGTTTCTCTCTTTACACCAAACTTTTCGGTCACAACTGAAGCATCAGCATGGATCAAATTATTTGTTTGTGTTATATATACAAATGTACAGGTACTATATCTTGCTTAAGTGTGATCTAGAGGTAGTTGGGGCAAAGGATAATCTCATTCACCCACCTCGACACTCCACAACCGGATACAGTTTAATGTCAACACCCAGAAATATTATTATTATTATTAATATCATTATTATTATCATTATCATTATTATTATTATTATTATTATTATCATTAATGCTTACAATACCATCATCGTTGATTTTTACAGAACTTACCTTGTACAAACCCTGACTGAATAAATGTATAATATAGTCAACTACTTGAAACAACCTTTGACCTAGTGGCATTTTTTCCATCATACTTACTATTATGACTCCTTACAATTTCTCTTTTTTTATCCTGATTTAGCTTTTACTTTTAGAACTTTGACTATAATAGCTTCTTCAGATTTCAATGTTGTAACAATGAAGGGCCGAACTGCTTGAACATTTACGCACATTAAATTATAACTTTTCGACTTATGGTCGTCCGTACAATTGCTCAGGATGCAATCTTTTTGTTTTTATTAAAAATGGTCATAGGATTTTTCCTATCATTTCCAATTTGGGCAAGCGATGTTTAACTAAACATATATATAGTACAAAGCTATGATCATAGTATTGTAAATTGATATTACGATATATGTCGATGTGACATGTTTATTGTTTACGAGTTTGTTATTCTTTGAAACTTAATCCTCTAGTTTCTTTTGATGGTAATACGGGTTAAAGTGGTTACCCAATAGGCAACGTAGATAACGTTACTGCCTGTGTTACTAATTTGGAACTAAGAACGCTCTTTATTTTATTGCTTTTCTTCAGGCGTCAATACCTTCAGACTGCTTCTTTTTTTTTTGCAGTTTCAGGTTTTCATGAAGTTAGCGTCTAGGTTAAGCTTATGTTAAGAAAACAATAAAACTTCTAAATGCAAAACACAAGTGTCGTCAGCATAGATAATAAACTTTATTTCATTCAGAATAAGAAAAAAAACATTTATCAATGAGGAGAATAAAAGAGGGTCCAGCGTCAATCCCTGAGGTAACCCTATTTGAGTTTGCAGATTCTGATACGATATTTTTATAAGTAAACGCTTTCAAATGAATACGTAGTCAGTGAATAAAGAAATGCCCAGGGTAATTGTCCACTATTCTTTGGCTATATAATCGACTACCATGCAATTACTCAATAAAATCATATATAAATATATTACATAAAGATAAAATTAAAAATTTATCTGTAATATCTTATATAGTTATATATAATATTTCGTATATAAAATTAAACAGCTACCTAATAGTGCTTATTCTTGTTTTTGTTTTAGAGGTTACATTTATACCTTATACTGTTTATACCAAATGTTGTTTCGTGTTATTTTAACTTTACTACTTTGTTATTTAAATTTTGATATGACATATGGTGATAATTGTTATCTTAGTCGTATATTCTGTTGAAATATTTTTATTTTTGGTAAACGTTTAAGAAAAAAATAACCATCGGAAATGAAATAGTGGAAGTTGCCTACACTTTATTAAAAAAGTTTTTACGGTGCAAGGGCTTTTGCTAGGGTTAATCAAGTATAATAGTCAAAGTGGAAAAGCAGAAGAAAAAAGAAAAAAGAGAAATATAAGTAGAAGAAGAACAGGGGGGAAAAATGGGTAGCTACCTGAATTCCTGGGGTAAAATTATAGTTGACAACAATGGTGCCAAAACCATCACAACTTGGTAAGCTATCCCCTTTCATTTTCACAGTAATCTGACCTTGAGGTAGAATCCCAACGTCAGTGTCGTATTTTTTCCTGCAATAGGGGCATTGAAACGTGGTATCCTAACAAAGAAATACACATATGAATATATATATATATATGCATGTATGTTTATTAAATGCATAGGTTAGTTACTACAAATCAATTTGTTAAACAAAGGGAGTAAACCTCATAATTCTTTAAGTAATGTAAAATGTAATAAAATGTTAAATACTTCTATCTTCAGCAATAACTTTGGTGTTTAAAATTGCAGCACAAATTTTCAAATCGTTAGTGTGTATATATCTGAAAAAAATTACTCTTTTGCTTAATATTTGCCTCCTAAACCAACTATACGTTCTTACAGTCACATTTTAAATTGTACTCTATATCTATTTGTACAAAAGAGGATGGTAGATGATTTCATTACCAATGGAAAAACGACTGAAAACTGTGGTGAGCCCCGTAATTCTGTAAAGGTGTAGTTACCCAAGAACAAGTGCCCCCTTTGAAGGAGCGCCAACCCATTGAAGGGACATTCATTCAAAAAACCTTAAAGTCCTGAGTTACTGCTGAATTTTAATTATGCCGCCATTGGAAGAAGAAAACGCCAAATTTCTACAGGCTCCATCACACAAAGGACTGAACATCAAGTCCTACACTCGATGCAATTAAATATGCTGAGGAACAGAGCAAGAAAACATAACAATCAATTATGGAGACCAGCTTGAAAAAAAATTATCAATCGAGAAAGACTTCAGAGGAGCCGTGACTTAATGGTTAGTGCAACTGCATCGTAACCAAGAATTCCAGGTTTGATTCAACGAGCGGGCGACTTTGTAACTTCACAAAAGAAAAAGCCATTGGTTGGCGTCGGGAAAAGCATCCGGCCAAGAAATTTCTTACTGCCAAATCCAAGTCCCTATGAAGGGCACCGTCTGAGCCCCAGTTACTGGGGGAAAATGACGTCAAAACCAAAAAAAAATCAAGGAAGACTTTACAGGGTGCTGGTCCGAAACCTTTGTGCGGCTCTAAATAATATTGCTTTGGAATGGATTTGTGAACGACGCGAAAAAACCCTTAGAGTATCTTGTATGCGAATAATAAAAAAGAACAGCTTCTGTTTGACCACCTGATTCTCACACGGCCTACATCTATAGCTCAAAAGCACCTGGCCATCTGGTCAACAAACTAGTATCTTACATTTCTCTAGCTAGAAGATCTCAAATGAAATATAGATTTTATATTTACACCACGGATGAGATATCAGTAAGGTCAGATATGGTAGAAACAACAATAATCACACGAAAAGAAAGTTCCAAAGTTGTGTCGAAAAAGCACGGAGCTTCTCGAATAATACATCATCCTTAAAATGAACTCAGCATGTTAAGAACTAGACCGTTCAAATTTATCGCTGACGTCATTAACGTTATCGTTTTATTTGCTATTTAAAAATGATTACCTTGGGAATTAATTGCGTTATCTACGAATTATTGAGAAATATAAATAGGGAAAACGAATGTGAGATTGAGATTTTTACAAGTAACATAAGAATTATACGAATAGATTTAAGAGACGTTACGACGATTGTGAAGATTTGAAGATACAATAGGCCTTAACTTGTCGCTTGAAGATTACTCTACTCGAACGAAATGAAAGAAGAAATACTTGTTCAAATAATAACACGCTTCCTCAACTTTACGCCCTTTTGTTATAAGTTGTACTAAAATCAACTTGTTACGAAAAAGCAAGAATTTCTGTTTACCATACAACGAAGGTTGTTGGCACAAAGAAGAAACCTTTCATTTCTTAAAAAGAGCTAAAAGGGAAATTGGAAAATTAAATGACGGGTTTCGAAGACGTTGTGTTGTAGCATCAACCGAAAACGAGTATAAACACGCTACTTACAATGGAACGGATTCAGCGTTTACCAACTCGTAGCAGCTATGAATACCACATGTGTTGTAGCATTATCCGAAAGCAGGTGGATAAACAAGCTACTTACAATGGAATGGATTCAGAAGATTTTAGTATCTTTCACCTTTAACCAGCGTTGAATAATTTGTAACTTTATCCTCTATTATAGTCGGTTATGTGCACGCGTTCAAACATAATAAAACAAAATTTTGAAAAAAATCTTAATACCTCACTGAAAAATAGCACGCTCCCAATGAAAATTATTATACTTATTATAGTAATTAATGAGATTATTAACACCATAAAAATAATAATTCCCAGCATTATCAATGACATACCAATCGCCACAATACACCAATCGTCATCAATCAAATAGAAAAATATTCTCATTTTTAAAATTACATCAGGCGCATATGCACTTCATTACGTATAAGGCATTAATTAAAACCTCCCAACTCATAATCATTGTCACCAACCATATACCTGGGCCCAGACCTATGGGTTCCTCGTTTTCAGATCCATTTCTTATGTTACCCTCGTTCTACCCCCGTCTGAAATCCAATACAACATCTTGTCAATGAGTCCATACGATTGAAGCTTCGATGGATGCCTAAATCACCTTATGCGTTGTCTGCATGTTATTGATGTTACAAACGACTGTCCGGGCTGCTTTTAACCCTTATTGGTGGATGGGTAGTTATTCTAGTTAACTTCAAGGACCTTGCGTCGACACTTTAAATCAAACATGTATGATTTTTTCCGAGCCAAGCTTTAACTACTTGGTCTTATATCCATATCATACATTTGCCAGATACTAATTTTCAAGAAATCCATTAATACAATGGCAGTAACTGTCAGTGATTCTATTGCTTTCTATGTTAGTGCGTATCACAATTTACGAATAACAATTCTATTAACGACTTTTAAAAGGTTAAAAATATGTTTTTTGCCGTGAAATATCCTAGCAAATGCCAGTGCTTTTTAATACTAAATTTTTCACAGCAGTTAAATCATACAATACACACAAAACAGAATTTGATATTCTACGAAGATCTTACCATCTTTTTAGCCTTGTACCAACCCCGCAGACAAACTTCATGAAACGTATGTTTACATTTAGAGATCGTTAAAATATTAAATGTTTCATTGCCATCAGTCACACAATTGGGGCTTTTTTCAAGTGTTTCTAAGCAAATTGAACACGTCTGTAAGAAATAAATAAGATAGTTTATAAAGGGATTATTTTTAATACCATTAAGTAATAGTTAATTTACTGTAATTTACTATATTTATTCTGTTTGATGCCACGTGAACTTAAATTTGTAATTGTATTTTCGTGAAAAAACCCTTCCCTACCAGAGGAGTCTCCTGCATTTATTTTTTCTTTGTTTGAAAAGGGTGATTTTTTATACCTTCATGAGTCGATTGGCATAAATATCTACCTTTTAATGTGCCTTGTCTTTCAACTTTGGTGATCATGTCAGTCCAAGCAATAGACTTTTCATTAAACTTCACAATGAATTACATGCTTTCCGAACAACTCCCATTCAAATATATTCAGATACGCCATTCTGTGCTTTTCTACTCTGCTTTTCTCTCGATTTCTCATGAAATCAAACTGCTTGATTTCAAATCAGACTTTCTTCCTTTTCCTAGTAGCTTAAAAGTCTTTCACAAATGTCCTATTCCTGAAAGTATAGTCCAAAACAGCCACAATAAGTAATACTCTTTCACATGTTCTAAATAATAAGTTCTTCTAACATTGTAATCTCCCTTTTACATTGTTAATTCATTCTTTAACGCCTTCTGGGATACTTATCCTTTCGTATTCTTCCAATCCTACATTAACATTCTTACATGTACAATTTACCACACGAGAAGCGAGCAACCTACTATCTTTTTGTGTTAGTAGTCTTTAACTATTTTGCATAATTTAATTTTGGTTCAGACTGCATTTTATCACCATTTTTTCGTCAACTTTCGTCGACTGTTCAGTCACAAAAAGCACTTCTTTTTCTTCCAAAATATTATGCACCCTTTCCAAGTATTCAAACAGGATTAATCTACTTTGTATAATTCCATAACTACCTCGTTAATGTCTTGAACTCCTTTTCATCTTCGGATTCTTTGAAAAGTAACTGGACGAAATTGAGAAGGTGAAGGGCAGTTTACGGTTAGAGTATATGCAGAAATGCAAACAGCTAAAATATCAGGAAGAGAACAAGTAAGAGAGAGAGTACGTGTGTGTGTGTGTGCGTGTGTGTGTGTGTGTTGCACTCCTGTGTGTGCGTACGTTTGTGTGTGTACGCGTAACTGCTGGAGCGGCCAAAAAGTGGGTCAAATGAGCAATTAATCAAAGATAGACATGATGACCAAAAGGTGGTTTTACCAGGCAACGTAGAAGGCCAAATTATGGTGATATGATACTTCGTAATCTGCACTTGTCATTGGCTATGTTGCTTTTTGATGACTGTTGAGGCAACCACAAGAGCCCAAAATTGGGATCATGTTGACCCATTCTACAAGATAAAGAACTACAGTCAAAAAATATTTGAAAATGTAAATGAAAACCATGCAGAGTACAAAGCTTACAATCGGTGCCAGGGTATTTTGAAATCCTGATCTGAACATAAGGCATTATTTTTATAACCCCAAAAAGAGAGATTTGCTGGCACGTTAGCATAAATAGACACCCGGAATTAAAAAAAGTAAGGTTAACCAGACAGGAACGCAAAAAAGTGAAATATGTTACCAATGTACTGTGCAGCTCTGTACTGAATATAGCCTATCTTTTTTTATATCACTTTCAAAGCAGCAGCCAGGGCCGAAAAGGGGGGTAATGTCAGCAGGCTCTTAAAGTTAGAAAATTGAAATTCAAAAACGAATTTTAACCAGGCAACGTAGAAAGCTGAAAGATTGTGTTGAATTGCTTTGCAGACCTCTGCTGAACATAAGCTATAGTACTTTTTGATATGATTGCTTAAGCAGCCACCTGCGGTAAAAAGAAGGCTACGTGTGTAGGTTATTTAAGACAGAAACTTACAATAATCAAATAAATTTAACCTGGCAACGTAAAAAGCTCAGATTTGGTATTATGGTACATTTAATGCAGCACTATATAATGACTATGTTATTTATTGACAAAATTACTAGCCACTTTGGCCGGAAAAGGAAAGGGGGGTCCAATAGGCTTCTTCTAAAACACAGAGATCTACTATTCAAAAATGAATATAACAAGACAACGAGTACAATGAGCACAAGATTTCAAGTATATTCCTTCTTGATTAAGCCAATGCTACAAGGCTGTTAAATATTTGCACTATTGTCACACAAGAGTGCATTTCATCGGGCTCCCTGTGTCTATTCGTCATCGACTAGATCATGCAGAAAATGGCGCAGAGGCAAGAGAATGCTATAGAATATAACTTTGTATCTAAGCTCGATTTTCTTGATAATGAAAATCCAACAGAGAACAAAGAGACTGAGTGACCACAGTGAGTGAACATGACAAAAGTAAAACATTGCCAAGTTGAAGAGCTTCCAGCTGAGCACTCGAAGTGCAAAAAGGATTACAATAGACGCCCAGGGCCCAGAGGCCCCATACAGAGTTCCATACTTTGGCTCATAAGTTTCAAAAGGAAAAACACATAGTAAAGAAACTGTTGATAGAGCATAGAGTGCGCTCATTAAGCTTACAATATTTGGAGCGCAAACAAGATTAATTGTATGACAAAACTTATGCGTGGGAGCAAAACGTGAAAATGACCAATGATGTCAAAAATGGCACTGTGCCCCATATCAACCGCCTTAGTCCCTCTTTCAGCAAAGTTGACAAGGTCGCGGGTCAAACAATAAATACCTGATAAACGATAACCGAAACCGTGGAAGCAATGACGTGAAAAAAACGCAAGTTGAGGTTCATTGGAAATGCTTTACAGTGTGAGGCCTATCCTACAAAAGAGGCTCAGCAACTATCGTATGAGCACAGTGACGTGGGCCGTTAAAGGAAAACAGCAGCGGCAAAAGATTAAACGCTGCCTGAGAGGAACCGTGGAGAAAGAGAGTGCCACAGCCGGCTGAATATCAACGAAGATTGCAATCAACAAAGCACAAAGAAGGACCAGTCTCCAGGACTTATTTACCATTAGGTACAAGGTGAATAGGTACCAGGTCAGGTAACAGTAGTTTCAGTAGCATCAGCTAAAGCTGAGATAATTGTGAATGATTTTTTAAAATCTTGAAACAGATATAAAAATGAAGAATGGCAGGTAGTTAGGAGTATTCTGTTTTGCATACTCTTTCACAAACTGTTTATTCCAAAACAACTCTGTACTTTTAAGGCTCAATCAGTCTATGTTATAGAAAGAAAACAAGTAATCGCATCCATTTTCTTTATTTTTCCAAACATTTTAGGTAAACTTGGCAATAACGCAGTAGTTGTTTTTCAGCGTTAATAATCACTAGTCCCGATAGTATTAAGTCAATTTACATTTTTCATGTTGCTAAAATTTAACCAATGAAAAGAGGTGCCGATTGTGAAAATAGATTGTCCTTAAAGTGTCTTTAAATTGTCCTCAGATTGGTTCGAAAATAAGTTTGGTGTCTCTACAATCCATATTTTGTAGACTTAAAAAAACGAAAAAAACATTACATACATTTGCCTTTCTTAGTACCAAAAACTCAGGGCCACAAAACATGTTTTTAACGCTAGAAAATAAGTTATAAAAAAACACATCGTTCAATAGCAAAGCTCATTAATATACTTACCCCATTCGAACCTAATCTGGAATTCATAAACATTTTTTTCAGTTTTTCCCAATTGTTGCCATTATTACCAACTGAAAAAAAAGTGCGTAAAAATGAATATATAAATGGATGGGCTGTCTGAAAGCTCTATCTTTATAAATATGCAAATCATTGCATTGGAGCTGTCACTTAGACGCACAAAATATCACAATGGTAGGACTGGTTTCAATTTTCTCTATCTGAAACAAATGCAAATTTAAGGTTGGAATAGATTAATTCTTTTAGTACTACTTTCTCCTGGTTGTCTACCATAGTAAAGAAACAAGACTGAAAAACCTTCAGTCTGTAAGCGCGAGACTAGTATTTTATTTATTTTGTTTGTTTACTGAGTAAAGAAGTGTCTATAAAAATAACTGAATATTACTAAGCAAAGAAGTGTCTGAAGAAAAACCTCTGAACTTCACTTAATACATGGATGGGTGCCCATTAGGTCTACATTCAACTCAGTTTCAGAATTGACCAACTTGTTGTTTTATTATACAATGGAACACACGTACAGGGCACACATTAAACACTAGTCTATTATTATGTCAATTGGCTATAAGGACAAGATAAATCATTCAAGAACAAGACAAGGAAAATACAAAGATGTAGAACTGCGGCAATACTTGCTCGCGCTTAAAAAGGATTGTGAGTATTTAGCAATTGTGACTACACAAACACAAAAACACAATCACTTTTTACATGCATGGACATGACATAATAGAGAAGATCAATTTCTACATTAAAAATACACAGGTAGGAAACAAAATCGAATTTCGTGATTAACATTTACAATTACAATGCAAATTTTGTTATCAAAAGGCAAAAATACTGTAATTGAAGTATAAAACCACAGCATATTGTCACAAATTAGGTATTAAACATCAATGCACATGAGCACTTTTGACCCAAAACGGAGACCATTTAACTTGGCTTTAACCACTAAATAAGTCAATATAGCGCTTGACAACACACATAGTTACATACAAACGCATGCTCACTTTTGCATTAATTAATTTGCTGTAACTAAAAGCTATTGTCACTCATAAACCAAATATTGCATTGACACATTGTACCACGAAACTAGCATGTTTTCTAGAAATAAATAACAGTAAAGGCACTAGTAAAATGTCTTGACTACCAAAACCAAAACCTGACCTGTCTATCCGCTTATCTGAGCAGCTTCGAATTAAAAAGCTGACTAAGGCAATAATATTTTTTAAAAACACTGACAAACTCAAATGTGTAAATCCTTTATGACACAAAACACTTAAGGGTTCAAGCTTTGCTCTAAAATGTCTCGCTGGGCAAACCTTTTTTATGTTTCCTGTCTGTAAGAACCCTACATTGTACGTCAATGCCTTGAACGACAATTTATATCAACAATACTCAAGTAATATTTCAAATTTCTTTCAGAAAAACTACGAAAAGCCAACCTGCAGGAAGACATTTGCAGTATTACAAAAGCAGACAATGAGCCT
This sequence comes from Morbakka virulenta, assembly GCA_003991215.1. NCBI lineage: Eukaryota > Metazoa > Cnidaria > Cubozoa > Carybdeida > Carukiidae > Morbakka > Morbakka virulenta. Next base: position 2,027,692 of record RDPX01000103.1, read on the forward strand.
CTTCTCAACGCTACTGCAATAATAAACGCTACAATATCTTCCAGATATAAATATACCAGGAAGACCATAACGCCACCCTATTGGTGCTGCCTTTCAAGCTGCGTCAAAAATGCTTGATTCNTAATATTTCAAATTTCTTTCAGAAAAACTACGAAAAGCCAACCTGCAGGAAGACATTTGCAGTATTACAAAAGCAGACAATGAGCCTCTTCTCAACGCTACTGCAATAATAAACGCTACAATATCTTTTTCCACAAACAACAAACAGTGGATTTCTAATCAGCCTTTGCAGATATAAATATACCAGGAAGACAATAACTCCATCCTATTGGTGCTGCCTTTCAAGCTGCGTCAAAAATGCTTGATTCTTCAGCAGCAAAAGGTATCAGACCTGTTTGAATTGTCATAGGAGTCGAATTAAAACTAATTATTTGCTATCAGAAGAATGATAAATAAGAAACTCTTCCAAGCATCTCATTGCAAATAGATAAAAATGTTTTATACCGCGGAAAAAAAGAGTCATTTCAAGGTGTCCAAGAAGCTTTTATATATCGCACTAATGTTCATTCCTCATCGCAAGCCAATAAGTAAAAGCCATACAGCTTAGCATCGTTTCAAAGAAGTTAGCAAATACAAATAGAATATTTATTTCCAACCAATTCAATGTCACCCTTTATATACAATATTAATTATCTGTAAATCCCGTTAAATTTCATTTTGTAGCTAATAAATAACAAAAGAAAAATTTCCAAATACTTCTACAAGAAAAAATGTCGATATCAACACTGTTCTTAGAATTCAGAAACCCGGTTTTTAAGTACCTTTTTTTTTTGCTTCTTATTTGATTTATTGCACCATGTTAGGTTATTCTATATCAATTTATATCTCCATCATTCTATTTTTTTATCTATCCATCTACCTTACTATTTATCTAACCATCTGGTTAATTATCTATCAATCAATCAATCCATCTATCTATCAAACAAGTTCAATAAGCCACGCATCACATCCTATTAAAAAGGGTACAGGCGCATTACAAGCACTGGTGTCTTCGGTAACTCTGTCCCTTTAAATACCGCTTTAAACAAAGAAAATTACTCTGCATACGAACATCACACATTTTTCCGAAAAGAAAAATGGTAAAATGACGATCCTTCAATACATGTTGTGGGTGATTTAAATTCAAGCTGCAAAATAACCAACGTACACTGACGTAAGATACCCCAACCGCCTTTAATATGCGATTTTCCCCAAATTCGTTACCTAACGTATACAAAACATATTGTTACAGTTGGCAAAGATACATTGCAAAAATAGGTGCTTTTCCTTTACGTGATCCTTTGATATATTAAAAAATACAACACAAAAGTTACTTAAAACAACAAAAACTCTCATAAGAGTTACCGTATGAATAAAAAGACTTATCGTTGAACGATGAAAGATTTTCTATCATTCAACAACTTTACCCTAATTGACCAAATCAGTGAATGGATATAAAACAAAATAATATCCAGCAGGCATATCTAAACATCGTCAAACAACACAAATAAAACCTTTAAACAATACCATATATCTACAGTGATTAAAACACGGAAAATGGAACTAATCAAAATACTTATGGTGCTTAAAATAATATTAATGGCAATGCGATGACATCACATTAAATGTCTTCATTTACCAAACACACATTATTAAAATATATATTGGATATAAGTGCTTACAAATGCTTTCTCTATTTATCATCAATACATGTTGTCTTACCTCCTTGTACTGTATTTCTCTGTGTTCGTCGGATGGCTCCTAAATTTGGATTAAAATTTTGTCTTTCGTGTGTACTTGTAGCATCTGTTAGGACTGCATTGCCATTCACTCCTCCTGTAAAACAAAGAAACGAATAAATTAATAACAAATAAGTTATTAATATATCATAATTGATATTGTATATATATATATATATATATATATATATACTCAATCAGCAGAAAGTACCGTTTCGCCCTTTGTGGGCTCATCAGTGCAGCACAGAGGTTCTGACATAGCTCTCTGGCCATATTGCCGCAGCAAACACAGCTTAAAGAGTTACTGTGGGATCCTGTCAGAGTGCTCAAACTACACGTGCGCAGTGAGCATTGCATTACGCTAACAACAGGTCCTCAAATCTCAGACAGAGTGCTCAACCAAACTTTCGTAAGGGAGCGTAATACTATATATATAGTTCAATCTGCAGACATGTGTTTAACTATCCAACAGCTCATCAGTGCAGACTGGAACCTCTCAATGTTTTCACTTCAAACAAAGCCCCCATCAATTGTCATGGAGGCTATGGTAAGGGGCATTGAAAAGGACAGCGTATGCAAATAGTCAGATGCTGCAGACTTTGTAATTACCCAGAGCTCTCTGTCGCTCGCTCTTTCTTAAAAGCTACAATGATAAAGGTGTAATCGAAGCCAATGGAGCTTTTTTATAAGACAATCATAAATCCACACTTGTAAAGCAATAAATTTGCTCAATGGGATGACGGATAGGATACAAACTCAACAAATGCGATGTAGGGACTACCTGACCTCAGCATTAAATAACACAAACCAATGGAAAACGTCAAGAGCAAGGACAATGTAATGTCAAAGAATCATAACTAAAACAAGATGGCCTCAATTAAACAAATACATTTGATCACTTCAAATGGGGAAAACATCATAGCAAAGAATAAAAATAAATAGGAATATAGGTCATTTGCTTATTTGTTTGTGATCCTAATACGGGCCTCAGCAGTACTCCTCCACTTCTTATACCTAACCCAGGAATTGTTAGTGATGCTTTATAATCATTTGTTCCTGCTGTCCAATAGGAACGCCTTATATCAATGTAAAAACCAAAACCCTAGGTACGCTAAACCAATATTCTAAACAACACCTTCAGCTCTTGCTTCCTCGTCCTATCAACATACCTGACTTCCACCAAACAAAAACATTTTGAATTTTTTCTCATTATGGATCAAACATGTGTCACCTACAATAAAATGCCCGTCAAAATACGCTTTGTCTGATGGTCAAAATTCTTAGTCCATTGCCCTACTTCCAGCAAAGTCATAACTCAATACAATGAAACCATTGGATGCCACCACCAAATACATGTTAAATTCTAATATTACTGGCCAAAAACAAAACGTCATCGCATTTCACCATTCTTCACATGGCCAAGAAATCAACTAACCAGCTACAACGCATTTCAAACATTGCCACACACGCTTAAAACATGTACTATAAAAATTCAATAGCATACCTCTATAATAATCAAATATATAATACAAATAGGTACATCTTATATACATGCATCAATTTATATTTTTAAATTGCATCTGTGTGATTGCATTCAGAGCCTTAGAGGACAGTGACCTTTCATATTTTCTTGGATAGTAATGTCTAAAATATAGAGTACTAGCGCATTAGCGCAATAAATTGTTTTTAAAACCTAGTCGATAAAAAATGTTATCTATGACCACTTTACTTTGCAACAATGGTATGAAAAGTAAACTGACAAACTGTCTTAAGTCTCAATTGCAATTTTTGACGCAACATATACTTAGCACAAATCAAAGTCACGAAAGTAAAGTCGGGATTATTAAAATAGCTACGTCATCTTCAATAAAATTTTCATTGGTTCTTGTTATTGAAACTATAGTATTACTAACACATCAATGAACTGATGAACGGAAGTACTAAACACTGATGATTTCCTTTGTTTACATCTACTGTAATTCTTGTCTAGCAACGCTTAAACAATATAATGCATACCCTAGTCAAAGCTAATTGTTTATCTGGATTATAATCATATATTAATAAGGCCAATGTATTTAAACTGTATAAAGGACTAAAAAGTAATTAATTCACGGTTAATGCAGCCCTTTCAAGTAATTCATGCAACCATTTCAGGGATCTTATGACGTCCTGATGTTTGAAATTGCATCTCTTTTGTCTGTGAGCTGGAACCTTCCCGTTGTTAGTAGCAGTACGCCTTCTGAATAAGGAATGGTGGTAGCACGACGGTAGAATGGTGGTTATGGTGATAATCTGACTGTAACTGTAATTTGTCAACAGGCCTAATTTAATTCTTGATCAGTTATGCCCGCACCACATTGACGTGTCTATACGGAGGAGCAATCTTCATCTACTCCGTAAAAAACGATCTGGTTGTCTGCTTTAGGTTAAGAGGGTCGTATCTCCCATTTGTATACGTAAGCTTACGCAAGTCTCAGAGGGACTTTGTTTTTGCAGTGAGGAATTTCTTGGCCAGATGCCCTTTCTGACGCCAGCCAATACCCTTTTTTTTAAAAGCTCTAAATTCTCTTCGTCCCCTCAGGGAATCCAACCCGGAACCACTAGGTTACTTTGCAACTTGCGTACGGTGATTTTTCAAAATCGCGTCATTCCAGTACAGGTGAGTCTATCTTGGCTCTGTGGTTAACTTGACGAAAACAGTTCTGTGAACAATGCTAAAGATACATTCCAAACACACTCCAAAAATTAAAACACTTTTAAAATCACACAAATACAAACGTTCTGTACATAATTTAGCTAGTTTAAATGCGCTTCAAAACTAAGAAATAGGAAATGCTTATTTACCATTATTCATTACTCTGCTAGCACCTCCGTTGCATTCTGGGCTTTCTTTCTTATAAGGGACTAACAATGTGCGCCGCTGAATCATGCGAACAAACTTTGTGTTTTTGTTTAGCTGGTAGGCCTTGTCAAAATAAATAATATTTGGTAACTGTAGTGGAGTATTCTCTAGATCAAAGCTATCTTTCCCTTCCTGAAAGGCCTTCTCGACGGCTTCTGAAATAATTACATCATAGACTAAAATTGAAAATGAAAACAAATGAGTTTCCTAAATGTCAGGGAATTATGAGCACTTTTACCTGCATCATAAAAATGCTACAAAAATTCAGCATTTTTTCGGAAAACAGTGACAATGCACGGAAGCTGCCACTTTTATGCACATGCACAAGAAAGGATATAAAACAAAAATTGCTATATTTGTAATACGTATAAATATTAAACAGAATCGTACTTAGCCAGTAGCACTGAAAAAATAAAAATAAACTATACTAAATATGGTAATGAATTATTTAAACAGCAAATAAAAAGGTTCCTAAAATTAAAAATAACCACACATACACAAACGAAATTAATCTGTTCTTATAAAGCTGCTCTCAAAATAAACATCAGGATTTTTTATGAAAATAATGACACTTCACTGAGAGATACTTTCACAGACTTTTCAAAGGTTACTATAAAGCACTTGAGTAAATCACACGACGATGTATGTAAATAAATAGACAGTTTATTTCATTTTTTTTTAAGTGTCGTTAGCCATTCTATACCGAACAAACTTCATCTTGCTCAAGCTTAGTTCACCCTTGATATTTTCTGTTCTTGATGACTCTTTTTCAAGTTCAAATTAACCAGGCAAAAAAGTTTTCGTCCGATATATCATTATCACGAAATTCAAAAATTTCGCGGTTAAAATAGGTCAAGAAAGGAAGAATAATAACGAACGTTTTCGTGACTCTGTATTTCCAAAACGAAACTCACTCACAAAAAGAATTGTCAAAAATTCATAATGGTGCCAAAATGGTGGCAATGAAGTCCAGTATACTACAGCAGCTACATTCAACAACAAAAATTTTCTTTTTATAAAGTAGAGTAGAACTCGTGTAATTCGAACTTCGGAACATTTGTTCGAATTTCGAGTTTTCGAATTATAGGGTCTTAGGTTTTTTGACCTTATCTTCCATGACAATAAAAGGCAGGGGTCTAAAAAATGACGCTTGAAATCAGTTAAGGTTGATACCTTTATATTACGATATAGATTAGCAGACTTTTGCTGATAAAACAAAATCAAATGACAAGTGGTGAAAGAATAGGGCCAAAATATTGTTTCATCCATGCTTGACGTATTTGTCGTTGTCGATATTTAATTTTTGTTCAAAATTGGACAAAAACTGTTTTAAATCTGCATCTTTGGGGGGAAAATTGAAATTGAAGAGGAGCTCAATGGCTTCATCAACTTCATTTCGAGAAGGACAGGTAAGTGGCGTGTCTCCTTTTTCATTACTCTCAATCTCTACCAACGATACATTAAACCGGTAAAACCAGATACTATTTTTTCTACAGCCAAAGCTTGCGATTGGTTCGTTGGAATACAAGCGTCAGTATCAATTAACATAACTGCATCTATCTAATTAGGAAATAATTCAGAATTTAGTTCACGAAGTTGCTCCAGGTCAAACTTTAAGTCAGATGTGGAATCCTCCACATCGGTACAAAGACTTCTACAGGCATCACCATCTTCAACTATCGGATATTCTTGTGATTTTTTAGAGATGCAGGCTTTCAGAAAGCACATACAACTGTCTATTCACTGACGTCATTGCAGGACTTTGTAAGCACCATCATAGCCNTCAATCTCTACCAACGATACATTAAACTTTTTTATTAAAATTTTTTTAGAGATGCAGGCTTTCAGAAAGCACATACAAGTGTCTATTCACTGACGTCATTTCAGGACTTTGTAAGCACCATCATAGCCTCCCAAACTGATTTTCTGCATGGTTCTTTCTCTTTCCTCACTGCATTTATGATCGTTAACATTTAATCCAAAGAATAGGGATTTCAGATCATCATGAGATGACACTTTTAGGAGATTGAAATGACAGTGAATCAAAAGCTGGGATGGAAATATCTGACAGTCACAACACAATTTTGGAAAACTATAAAACAAATTCCAACTGAAAAATTACTTCCATGATCATGCATATTTTTTTCAAATCTCTGGGTATTTTGTCACATTACAGAAAACCCTATGGAGAGTGGATCAGGACGAATAAAATGGCACTTTATACAGTTCATGTTTTTCATGTGCAATGAAGACAACAATTCACAAAACGCTGTCATCGTCACTGTCAAACATATTTTCAAAGAATTTCAAGAGTATAGTCCTTGTTGGCTTTTCAAAATCTCAATATGTTTTGCTTCTTCCTTAAATCTAATCTTGCAAGGAATTTGCAATTTGTCTCCGTCTCCATAGTTCTGCCTCTTTCCTGCAACTTTTACGTCGGCAATGTTCAACTGATTCCCTCTTCAAAAGCAATATTTAGTTTTTGCAAACCGACCGTTCTTTCCTTTTTTCAAATGGCACCCAACCTGAGTCGTCTTTAGCTACAGCTACTGTACATTTATTGCCTTTATTTTCAGGCTCAGGGCGTGTTTTAAAACTTCCCCAACAAAATGTTTTCATTCATTCAAGTTCGCATGATATTTCTGGACAGGAAATTTGGTGTCAAACTTCTTTAAAACCATGTCAGGAATTTCTTCAGTTGTTAAAATTTGTAAACCATTGACTAAAACAACTTCTTCAAGTTCAAAGTCAATATCGACACCTTTGCAAACTGCCACGTGAATAAAAGAACGATTTGTTCATTTCAAAAGGATTTATCTTCCGAACATAAAACGTTTACACGCCATAGAAAAGGAACAGATCTTATTAGGGAAGAGACAAATAAAGTATCGGAAATAAACATACCCAATGACTCTCTGACAAATTGGCTGTGCTGAAGATATACTATTTGTTAGTAGGAACGGCAGGTCAATTGTCCGCAATGCTGATTCGTCAGGGTGTGGTGGGCAGTTGTCTAGTATCATAATATTCTCCCTTTTCTTTCAAAATTACAATCGATCCCTCTCAACCACTCTAGAAAAAGTGCATCGTCCATCCAGGCTTTTTTCAGCCCTGTAAATTTTTCATCAAAACCATTTGGAGCAGCCGCACCAGTTAAAGGCATCTTACGACTTGTTTCTTGAACAACGTTGCCATTTGAAGTGAAGTGCTTTTGATGGACAGCATTTGTAAAAGAGACCTAACTCATCAGTGTTGTAGATATCACGTAAGTTTCACCTTTAAAGTGTTGCAGGCAGTACCATTTCTTTCCATTTCTTCAAATGTCACTCAGCTTGATTCTCCAGATATTTCTTTGAGTGAAATTCCATGCCCGAAAGATAAAATAGTTCCATTTAAAACACCGTGTTTGTCTGTGAAGCTTTACTATCATTGACATTATTTTTCCCAATTTATACCACTTTTCTTAATAACGATTTGCCAATACAAGAACAACATTCTACAAGAATAAAAGAATGGAGTACAGGACAAATACAAAAGGACGTATACACTAACGTTAACTCCCTGTCGACTTCGTCATGAATTCATGAATGTATCATAATTTTTCTTCCATATTTTTCTTCCACGTAGAAAGGCATATCAAATATGGCAGCAACATCTTTAGCAGACTCCCCCTTTTTAAGTTCCTGCAAAGCTTTTTTCTTTGTCAGGGTAACCTCGACGCGCTTTCTCAATGTAGTCATCACAAAAAATGAGTTGTGACGTAATAGCTTTCGAAATTAATCAAGAAAAGCAAAGTCGGATATCTGGTATTGTCTTTCATCTAACCCTGTTCTCTTCTTTCACTGAGATGGGTTCATTCACAAAAAAGCAAACAAGATTATTCCAACTGAGGACGCGATGGAAATAGTTTTCACTGAAATTCGAAATATATGACCGAAAATAGCTTAAGAGATCTAACAAACCGTTCTATTTAAATGAGTTTTCGAATTGTGTGAGTTCGAATTACAGGGGTTTTCATACGATAGTTTGAAAGTAAATTCTAAAGGGACCAACTAATTTGTTTGGTCTACATGATTTTTCAAATAACAGGACTTAGTATTATATTGATTCTACTGAATGTTCTTTTCACGAAAATTAAGAAACAATCAGTTCAAAATCTTCCATCAAAATAAACCCTTACTTAAATGGTACAGCCTCCGAAAGGTACACAGTATTACCGTTAAACAAAACACAAAAAATGCTTTGGGTTATGTTCTTAACATATGCCCGTGGCTGTTGTTCTACTTATGAACCAAGAATTTGTCATAAATGAAACAGGAATTATTAATGATTACCGACCATTCCATCCACCTGCAGCTAACCATTCCCAAACAATATTTTTTGTCAGGAATGATCCAATCTGATATACCTTTCGAACTACTTTCTTCCGAGACCCTAGAAAATGACAAAAGAAAAAAAGGAAACATGGTACAGTTTTATTATCTCAAAAATTAGTAGGTTATTCATCTTATATATAAAAGTCTTGTTTCAAACACTTCACAAAAATTACATTGTAAAAACTGAAAAACACCTTTATAGGATCATCATCATCATAATCATTATTATTAGGTGTAACATCAATAGATGTTGGAGATCAGAAAGCATCTTGACTCTAGGTTATATTCACAACGTTTTCCATTGTTTTCTACAACTTTCCTGCTTCTAATTATTTTTCAAAAGGATTAAATCCTTCATTCTCTTGTTTCCTTAGTAAGTGTACAAACATTGGCCTTCTGATGTGAGCCACTAGCAATTAGCTGACAAAATCGAGTAGGTTTGGTCTCTACTTCTCCTGGTGGTAGATTTGATGTTGCTACCTCACGTGGAAAATCTTAAATAGCTTTGTCATTAATGTGTGGTATCATTAAGGCCAAAAGCTAAGATTGAAGATTGGCAAGGAGTTGGTGTTCCGGATGGGAGTCGACTTCTTGATAGTACCCAGCAAGAAAGGCAACTTCTGGTTGATACATTGGGGGTTTAAAATCTGTGCTGTACATCATACATTTTTGCCGTGTGGTGCTGCTGGTAACGATAATGAGTACAGCAAAGAGCTCTGATTGGTAGAGCTTGTACGAGGTGTTGCTAAGTTGGTTGCTGATAAACTTTCGGCTTTGGTACCATGGGTTATCTGACTGTATGTCAAGGTAGCGAGGTCTTAACTAGGACTGGAGTTTTTCATATTTCAGGTACATCAAGGAGCCCTCTGGAATGGTGGCTAGTAGTGAAGGTGGTGTTGTGTATCTGCCAGTTGGCCATCATCCAGTGGTAAAAGTCTGTTTGTGAATTGATCAGGCTGAGTCCATAATTCCCTAGAGGAAAGACCCTGGTGACAACTATAGGTGTTTAAATGGGCAACTGCGACAGCTAACGAAGTCTGAGTGACTGTAAGTTGACCTGGATCCTGTCAAAGAAGCTCATTCTGAGGGTCCTGAATGGCCTTGACGTTTTTAATCCTGCTGATGTCAAGTTAAATGCAATACGTGATTGGAGCCTGGTCCTAGATAAGCTTCACAAAGCCAGGTCCAAGATCAGTTCAGATGATGGCAGTAAGACCATCGTGGCCAAAGTTCAACAAAAATTAATTTTACCATCTTCGAGAGATGTGTGGTCTTCATCATCAATTAGACATGCAGTTGTATAAGGTATAACAGTTTCAAGGACTCCCAAGATGAATTCTCTATGGTGGCAAAATACATCTGAGGTAAATGAATGAATGACAATGGATGAAGAGTCAGCAGTAACTGCTGACTGTAACAGTGGAACTTTTTTGAAATGATAAACAGTTGTGGGAGCTATCATTGAGAGCTGTAGCGATGCTGAACCTAGTTCATGAGAATGAAAGCAAAGGCAGAAAACTTTCTATAGTTGGAACTGGGTAGGGTGGTCGAGTCTAATATGCAAGACTGAAAGCAAGCCAGCTAAAACACTTCTAGGCAACTGCTACTCTCAGTGATGGGGGAGAATGGTTCATGGTGTGGTACAATGAACACCTCATCTTTTGCTAAGGATACAACAGTTTAAGTGATGCTTATTGTCTTTCGTGTTGGTAAGCTTCTTAGATGTGCACGTACTTTTAAAAGAGTAACCCCATCACTGCAGCTCCACTGACATCCACCACGTTTTCAACTTAACATTTTTTCCAAAGTTAGTTACTCAGTGTACCTCGCACGCAACTGTAATGTCTTCTGCATCCCTCCCACCACCATCAATGGACTGGTTTTCGTCTAATTTAGACAGTGCAATGAGGAAATTCTGTGGTCATGTCATCTACACTTCAATAGACCACTTAGAGACCTTGATGAAGCTGTTAAAATCAACTATTTATTAATCTGGGCAGGCTCCGAAGGGCAAGATATTGCAGACACTTTCACATTCACAGAGGAGAAACAGGGTAGATTACAGTCCTACACTTCAAAATTTGCCAACTATGTTAAACCTCGCAGTAATTTCCGTGTAGCTCATTATTGATTACTAGGCTGTTCTCAGCAGCCTGAGGAAGCTGCAGATTTCTAAATGAAACGTCTCAAGGAACATTTTTCTCAATGTGACCACAGTACAACTGTATCAACAACCCTCTTAGTGGATATACTTATCTTCGGCTTACATCTTCAGCCTGTTCAAGCAACACTTCTCTGTGCACATTAACACTGCTTTTTCAGCTGTAAGGTCTTTTACATTACAGCTGAAAAAGCACTACATACAGGTAGCTTGCATTGAAAAGGCAACATGACATCAAATCGAGGTGATACGTGGTGACAGAGACAAAAAACTGATTAATTATGTCACTAAGAAGGGGCCACACAACACCCCACCTAAGCACCTAAAATTAAAAACCCCAACAATAACAAATGTGAAAATTGTGGTCGACAACATGACAAGGGAGCATGTCCAGCAAAGGGGTCTAGGTGTAATTCATGTGGCAAAATGAACCTCTGAGCCAAGTTTTGTCATTCAGGCCACACCCAATCAAAGGCTATGCCAGCAAGGACACAGGCTACAGTGAATGAGACTCAAGCACAAGACCCTTATACAGTAGACAAACTGTACTTTGACTCAATACATATTGATACCATAAGTTCATCTGTACCAGATAATATAATGCTACTCAGGCATTTGTAAGCCTTAAAATTGAAGCTTCATCATTCCAAGTGCAAAGTGGACACTGGAGCAGAGGGAAATATATTGCTTTTATCCATCAATCAGGGCCTTCAGTAACATACAACTCCACAGCAGCTATGTTCTCTTACTCTGTCTTCAGTCAGATTAGTATCATATGGAGGAACTACTTTTAAATTGCATCGGGCATGTAGACTAGGGATTAGACATAAGGATCGATTTACTACAGCCAGATTTTGCCATTGACACAAAAGGACCAGTTCTCATAGGCCTTCCTACATACCAAGCATTAGGCCAAGTGTCATTAAATTTTAATGTACAGGTCACCAACTATCAACCAACAAGTGATCCTAATATCAAAGGCAACAATATGTTGTGCAACAAGGTATTGGCTGTTTTGAAGGAAACTTCAAAATCACAGTTGACCCCAATGTCACCCACCACCCACCCAACAAGATGTGTGCACATTACCCTGCGAGGCACACTTAAAGAAGAGCTTGACTCTCTAGTTGACCAGGACATTCTCTCTCCAGTAGTTTACACCAGACTGGGTAAACAGCTGCATCTGTGTCACCAAATGAAATGTGAATCTACGACCATGTCTGAACCCTCATGATCTTAACAAAGCTACAAAGGGTTCACCTAACATTACACCTACTTTAGAAGACATCCTTAGTAGACTTCATGGTGCAAAGTAGTTCAGCATCCTAGATACCAGGTCTGGTTACTGGAACATGAAATTGGATGACTAAAGTGCTGACCTGACTACATTTCAGTCTCTTCAACATACCTTTTCCAACAGCTACATACAGTTCACCAAGGCATTGAGAAGTCCAAACTTCTAGCAAGAAATACTATATTTTGGATTGGGATAACCAAGGATATTGAGCACATGGTTAGAGAATATTCCACGTGCCAAAAATACCAGCATGCATAACCAAGGGAACCTCTCCTGTCACCATGGTACACCATAGCACTGGCCAGTTTCAAAGAAACTGGCAAGACATAAGGACCACATGTGAATAATCCACACCACCAACTCCCAAAAGTACATCACTCAATTCCCAAATTCACACCACTATACAGACTCCTTGCTCTGCTACAACTTCAGTCATTCCTTCTACAGAGAAAAACACACCTACAACTACAACTGCTATCAATCCAAACCCATCTACCAATGCAAAAGTAAGATGTTCTAACAGAATAAAAAGAAAACCTAATAGACTAGACTTATAAACCCAATACTTTTATGAAAGGAGGATATTATGATATGTAACAGGTTGAGGCTTTGAGTATCTTCCAGCCTCACCAAGGGATATAACCAAGCAATATCCTCCTGACAGCTTCTTAGCAAGAAAAGTAGAGTTGAGACATTCTGCAACAATCCTGAGGTCTTCTGCTTTGCTAAAAACACCAGCTGTTTCAAGCTCATCAAACTTTTGTAGCAACTCAAGAAGCTTATCCTGGAAGTATTGTGGCATTCTTCCTTTCCATTGTGGTGGTTTGACACCATCCATGTTCACTGTCTTGCACTCTGGGCCAGAGGCACCATTGTAACCTTTAAACAAAGGCTGAAACATGGATTGGTATTCCTGGTGTAGGTTAGAGAAGCTAGTGTGGATGTCAGCTGGTTGCTGCTAATCCTGGTCAATGTAAGAAGCAGCTTGAAGAGCCTGGGTTATGGCAGGAACTGCTTGTGCACATTGATTTTTTTTCTTCAGAACCTTAAATAAATCAGTCAATTTTGGAATGCTGAACTTACTGGCCACTGTTCTAGTAATGTGTAGTGAAAGCTAGGAGTCTCCAAAGAAGCTTTTGTGCTCCCTGAGCTCTATGGATATGTCTGCTTCACCACTTTCTGGAGATACTTCAAGTCCAGTGTATTCATTGTGCCAGATTAGTGCATTCAGGACTCTCAAAGTGCACCATTATTGCAGATGGTGTACAGTTCAAGGTGCAGTCTTTTTTGTTAAGTGTAAGTACTGCCATCATGGAAACAAATTTTAGATTTGACAGGTCAAAGAGAGATGTCTTTCCTAATCTTGGCTGGGACACTGTTAAGAACTTCACAGTCAATGTCTTTGATGACAAAGGCTTCAATTGGAATATCAAGTTACCACAGATAAGCTGAAGCTTAATTTCACCTTTGACTGTTGGGATTGCTTTCCCACTAGCCTGGATGGTCATCTGACTACTGGCTGAAATGCAGGTTCTGATCGGTCTAGCTGCTGTTTCATTCATTGTGTAGGCCTCTGGCCCTGAATCTAGAATAATGTTGATGGTATGGTGGTTGTAGTATACATTAATTCTGGGTGGTTTGTTGATTTGTACTCCTTGGAAAGTTGGGATGATAGTAACCACTGAGGCCTGTTGTGCACCCCAGTGTCAGTGCCACTGACTTCTGTGTCATCAACTACCTCAAGTGAAGCTATAGCTTGAGCTCAGATAAGGAACTGTCAGAGTCACATAAAAATTAACATTTGCAGAGGTAATGGCAGAAAGTTCTTCCAGTAGCCTGAGATAGGGGACATTACAGAGGTTTGTTTGGTATGGTACCATCTTATGTGGCTTGTAAGGCCAACACTGGAAGGCCCCATGGTGCTTAATCTTTATCTCCTTGGTTGACTGGAGTGACTCAAGTAAGATGTTCATGATCTACATTATCTCAGTTTTTATAGAAGCAAGGCTACATGTTCTCAATTCTGCTTCATATCTTTGTTTCACCAGAGCAGGATGAGCTCTGTGAATGAGGTGAAGCCAGAGTAACACAACAAGGTTATTACAAAGCAGGAGTAAGTTCCTCAGCACCCAGATCTACATGTTGTGTTAAGTCAGAGGTGGTGAGGAGGGGGCTGTCATCTGCAGTGACCATAAGATACTAGTAAAGGTCTTTCGACTCCTGATATATCACCCAAAACAGTTATCTTGACAGTATATGTTAGGTTTGTTGTCCTAAGCTATTTCTTAGTGTTTTTGAGGTGGATCCTCACAGCAGAAAAATATAAACGTTCTTTCAACGAAAAGCATACATCCGGGAACTGTCGATACCCGGATATCATTTTATTGATATCCATCAGACACAATAGATATCACCACAATACATGGTTACCGGGTACACGGAGTTACGTTACAACAGTATATTTCATAGTTTGGATGTATGTCCATCTCTTGTATCTCAGTTTAGTCTTTACTTCCACTGTAAGTGTTGAGTGTTTCAAAACATTGTTAGTTTGTTTCAATGTGAGTCATGATGAAGGTTGCCATCTGTTATGCCTAAAAGTTTAAGAATACCAATGTCTACCAAATATAGTAAATATATGTTGTTTACACTTTGAGTGTGCATTGTTGATCATTTAAGATGCCAAATAGATAGTTCATCAAAAGTTGAAGTGGATAATGCTCTAGGTTGAGATTCACATTGGTAATTGTGTAGCCTACATACATGAGTTTGTAGGATTATGACTTTATTACTTATGTTTCTGTGACGAAATGACCTTTTGATGTATAACGTAAATAAGGCTTTACGAAGTTGTTAATATACTAGCCTAAAGAAAATAAAAGAAATATTAGAGTCTATTAACACAATACTGTTAAAGTCCATTAACATAACCAAACAAAATACCAAAGTCTTAGAATAAAATATCATGACA
>RDPX01000103.1:2060435-2130000 GCA_003991215.1 Morbakka virulenta
TTCTGTTCACAAGAAACGCATGTTCCTTTGGTTATTCCTTCTGTTGTGGACAATCTTTCTAAAAGGATTTTGTGTATTATTTATACCTTTTTTCGATACTTCATCTAGAACTATGTGATAATACTTGGCCTATCATTTAGAAGCTTCTATAAGTGTGAATGTTTAGGCGTTTACAGTATCATCTTGATTTGCTGCTATCGGATGAATAGCTATACGTTTTGTTTTGTTTTTGGGAGGGGTTTTTTTAACGTCATTTTCCCCAGTAACTGGGCTCTGGAGATGCCCTTCTGAGGGACTTGGTTTTGACAGTGAGGAATTTCTTGCCCGGATGCTCTTCCTGACGCCAACCAATGGCTTTTTCGTCTGTTTAGTTCCAACTTCTTTTTGCCAAAGGTCGGGGAATCGAACCCGGAACCTTTTGGTAACAGTGCAACTGCACTAACCGTTAACCCACGGCTCCTCACGACTTGAATGTACCCTACTTTTCTACGTTTGTAACTAAAGAAGCTATCCAGAAGCCAGCAACAATATGCTTTGGAAAATTAGTGAATTGAAAGACTCAGTGGAATTTAAAGATATAGCTGTTTTGTTCGAGATAGAGAGAGAAAATAGCTCAGGGGACTAGTAATTTTGTTCGACATAGGGGAAAATTCGAGATAGAGAGGTTCGAGATAAAAAGAGGGATTTTGCCTAGAGCACCCGCAAATGTTCAAGGGACCGAGATTTTTGTTCGAGATAGAGAGATATTCGAGGTAGAGGGTAGTCGAGATAGAGAGATTCCACTGTATTGCCCCACAATTGACACGCTAATTCTCATTTTTGACCACGTTGAACAAGTCTGTACAGTGCTGTGTTATATCAAATCGTACGGTAACAGAAATCGCCGAAGCAGATTTTTTAGAAGCGTTGTGTACAACTTGGCAGAGATATTCGAAAACAATAACACTACCATTTTTAGTTTTTGTACGCTTTTTTATCGAATTAATGTTGCCAATGTTGACATTTATGTTGTTTTCTTGCACCTCAGTATAGTAAATATGCTACTACTAATGTATCAACAGTATCAAACATGTGTGTACAGTAGTCTAATCTTTACCAGTAAGCAAGCGCACGTCAAAAAATATCGTAATGCAGATACAATTAACAATGTACAATAGGGCTGTGATTAAAAAGATTTTTCCGAGGCCCATGTCGTAATAAAAGTCAAGTAGCAAATTGGTATGGTGACTGTTGCATATTACCTTTAAGCTACTTAAAAGTATTGTCTCAATCTATTTGACTGTGTCCAAATCTTTTTCCAAGGTACTTGTAGTCTCTACCATTACTGGACTCATTAAATTCATCGTTGATCATCTTTATTCGCATTCGACAACATTTTTGCATTCTCCTCGCCACTCCTACTCTCCAACATAAACTTTTTTGCACGTTTGGAAAGTTATTAGTTCCTTTCTTACTTGCAGATGTTTATTTTGCATTTTACGACCTTTCTATGGCTACGATATCCTTTCCATGTCCGATCTATACTCATTACTTATACCATGAGTAGTTTATTCCGCACTCTTTACTGCTTAATACTACAAATACTTGCTTTCCTTTTTGTCACCTACATCATACTGAAATCCAGTGTCTTGATTTCTAATCAACGTACCCAACAAATATTATTTGTATCGTCCGCTGGTTCCATGCTATATTTTTTCTGTTCACAAGAAACGCATGTTCCTTTGGTTATTGCTTCTGTTATGGACAATCTTTCCACAAGCATTTTATGCATTATTTATACCTTTTTTCGATACTTCATCTAGAACTATGTGATAATACTTGGCCTATCATTTAGAAGCTTCTATAAGTGTGAATGTTTAGGCGTTTACAGTATCATCTTGATTTGCTGCTATCGGATGAATAGCTATACGTTTTGTTTTGTTTTTGGGAGGGGTTTTTTTTAACGTCATTTTCCCCAGTAACTGGGCTCTGGAGATGCCCTTCTGAGGGACTTGGTTTTGACAGAGAGGAATTTCTTTCTCGGATGCTCTTCCTGACGCCAACCAATGGCTTTTTCGTCTGTTTATTTCCAACTTCTTTTTGCCAAAGGTCGGGAAATCGAACCCGGAACCTTTTGGTAACGTTGCAACTGCACTAACCATTAACCCACGGCTCCTCACGACTTGAATTTACCCTACTTTTCTACGTTTGTAACTAAAGAAGCTATCCAGAAGCCAGCAACAATATGCTTTGGAAAATTAGTGAATTGAAAGACTCAGTGGAATTTAAAGATATAGCTGTTTTGTTCGAGATAGAGAGAGAAAATAGCTCAGGGGACTAGTAATTTTGTTCGACATAGGGGAAAATTCGAGATAGAGAGGTTCGAGATAAAAAGAGGGATTTTGCCTAGAGCACCCGCAAATGTTCAAGGGACCGAGATTTTTGTTCGAGATAGAGAGATATTCGAGGTAGAGGGTAGTCGAGATAGAGAGATTCCACTGTATTGCCCCACAATTGACACGCTAATTCTCATTTTTGACCACGTTGAACAAGTCTGTACAGTGCTGTGTTATATCAAATCGTACGGTAACAGAAATCGCCGAAGCAGATTTTTTAGAAGCGTTGTGTACAACTTGGCAGAGATATTCGAAAACAATAACACTACCATTTTTAGTTTTTGTACGCTTTTTTATCGAATTAATGTTGCCAATGTTGACATTTATGTTGTTTTCTTGCACCTCAGTATAGTAAATATGCTACTACTAATGTATCAACAGTATCAAACATGTGTGTACAGTAGTCTAATCTTTACCAGTAAGCAAGCGCACGTCAAAAAATATCGTAATGCTTATACAATTAACAATGTACAATAGGGCTGTGATTAAAAAGATTTTTCCGAGGCCCATGTCGTAATAAAAGTCAAGTAGCAAATTGGTATGGTGACTGTTGCATATTACCTTTAAGCTACTTAAAAGTATTGTCTCAATCTATTTGACTGTGTCCAAATCTTTTTCCAAGGTACTTGTAGTCTCTACCATTACTGGACTCATTAAATTCATCGTTGATCATCTTTATTCGCATTCGACAACATTTTTGCATTCTCCTCGCCACTCCTACTCTCCAACATAAACTTTTTTGCACGTTTGGAAAGTTATTAGTTCCTTTCTTACTTGCAGATGTTTATTTTGCATTTTACGACCTTTCTATGGCTACGATATCCTTTCCATGTCCGATCTATACTCATTACTTATACCATGAGTAGTTTATTCCGCACTCTTTACTGCTTAATACTACAAATACTTGCTTTCCTTTTTGTCACCTACATCATACTGAAATCCAGTGTCTTGATTTCTAATCAACGTACCCAACAAATATTATTTGTATCGTCCGCTGGCTCCATGCTATATTTTTTCTGTTCACAAGAAACGCATGTTCCTTTGGTTATTGCTTCTGTTATGGACAATCTTTCCACAAGCATTTTATGCATTATTTATACCTTTTTTCGATACTTCATCTAGAACTATGTGATAATTCTTGGCCTATCATTTAGAAGCTTCTATAAGTGTGAATGTTTAGGCGTTTACAGTATCATCTTGATTTGCTGCTATCGGATGAATAGATATAAGTTTTGTTTTGTTTTTGGGAGGGGGTTTTTTTAACGTCATTTTCCCCAGTAACTGGGCTCTGGAGATGCCCTTCTGAGGGACTTGGTTTTGACAGAGAGGAATTTCTTGCCCGGATGCTCTTCCTGACGCCAACCAATGGCTTTTTCGTCTGTTTAGTTCCAACTTCTTTTTGCCAAAGGTCGGGGAATCGAACCCGGAACCTTTTGGTAACGTTGCAACTGCACTAACCATTAACCCACGGCTCCTCACGACTTGAATGTACCCTACTTTTCTACGTTTGTAACTAAAGAAGCTATCCAGAAGCCAGCAACAATATGCTTTGGAAAATTAGTGAATTGAAAGACTCAGTGGAATTTAAAGATATAGCTGTTTTGTCAGGTCATGAATCGTAAGGTCTTACTGAGCTACGTTTCCAGAGATAATTCTCTCATCCTCAGGCCTGGTGACGGAAAAAGTATTTCAAATATGATTTTTTTCTTATCTGGACATCCATTGCCTCATATTTGTTCTCTTGTCTTATTGTCTTACACCTTGCTTTACACATGCCAAGATAATATATTAAGCTATTTTTGCTTTTGCTCTGGTTTTATCTAACTTACTAGTTTTGTATATACTCCTTAAATTTCACGTTGCTTTACTTAATACCCTAAAAAGTTTTCCCAATTTTCAGTTTTCAATCAGATTCTCATTGCAGAAATAGTTTAACTAGCTGTTATCAGATTTTTCTGATCACAGAAAAAGCAAATACATAAACGAATAAGGACACATTTGTCTAACTTATTTTTTAAAACAGACAGTATATAATAAAGTGTAGTTTCGTGGTATGTGGGTTAATTTGAAATAATTCAGGGGCTTTCTTCAGGTTTTAAAAAATAACTGATTGGCAATAAAAGAGAAAAAACAATCAAGAAAATAATTTTCATGAAAAGACAAATAGATCTGTTTAGTTTAATACAACGCAAATAAGTACAGCCATACAGCTATTAATTCCATCTGTCTTTGATTAATAGGTCTAATGGCCTAGAAAATATGGGCGTTACCATAATATGGTCTCGAGAGAAAAACCATATCAGGAAAATAATTTCGCATCTTTTTGGCGTAAAAAGAAAAGGCAAGAAAAAGAATTCGAAAACATATTGTTCCAGGGTAACGGTAAAAAATAACTTGCCAATAATTACAACTCTCAAACCAATATTTCCTTTGGAATAGGGACTCAAAGACTGATTACCCACCTACAAATAATGCTTTTCCTCATAAAAACAGTCCCTGCAGAAAATAAAAACAAATAAATACAGCTACTGTATTGTGGTAAGGCTCATTGACTGGTAACATCGCTCTTGTGTAGCCAAGCTACGTGATAAAAACAAGGAATCGAGGTTGTGGTGGCTCGGTCGTGTCATGAGAAGAGATGAGAAGTACGTGAACAGGAGGGTGATGAGTATGACACCTCCGGAAAAGAGGAAAAGCGGGAGACCGAAAAGGAGGTTTACCCACTAGGTGAACGAGGATAAGGGTATCCTGGGAATCTCTGCAGAAGACACCAGAGACAGGCAGAGAGGGAGAAAGCTAGTCCGCTGTGGCAAACCTTGATCGGACAAGCCGAAAGAAGAAGAAGAAGATGATGATTGTGTCCAACTGAGTAATACCTTGTTTGGTAAAATCTCTTAAATCACGCAATGTGTGAGAGCTTTTTTAAGCTTTCTTTTTATTCAGTAAAATGAAATTAAAGATCTTTGTATCTGCAGTTCAATATTTCCTGTAAGATAATGACTGAAAAGCCATTGTTTTACAGCATAATAAGATAAAAGGAGAGTCAACATGTGAAGGATGTAAGATTTACTGAGTACCAATACAACTTATTCTTTTGTTTAATTTTGATCAATACTTTACAGAAAAATAATAGAGGAGTACTTTTTTTCTATCAGCGATGTTGATCCATAACAACAGAGATGTGTTGAAGAAAAAATATTTAAGAACAAAATGAGCAGCTTGGCAAGAAAAAGAATAAAATTTTGCGAAATTAAAAACGACCAGTGACACTAAAAAACTAAGTGAGGTAATAAAGGGTCTAACGGGGAATAACAACAGAATCTTAATAAAGCAATGTCGCGGCCTTAGAGAGACTCAAAAGACCCTAACAGTAAATGAACCATTGCCAGCAGACATCAGCACCTCCATTTATCAGCTCCCTGCACTTTCATTGATTAAACTTGGTAGATTGTATTGTTTGTGTAAGAGGATGCCCTTGAAACTACTTTTCGATGTAGGTATCCTCTTGGTCTTGCAACTATTGTGAAACACCAACAGTAAGCAAATGTCTTCTTTTCATATTTGATTTGTTTTTAAAGTTCTATCTGTTTATGTATGCTCTTTTCCTTCATTTGACTTTAAAGAAGGTGGTTCTTCTTCCTTTGTTTTGTTGCTTTCCATCACCTGTCCCTGCAACTGTGACATCGCTTAAAGAAATAAGGTAAAATGATATTATTGCAAACATTGACACATTTCCTTGTTGTACAGACAAGCATAAACTAAAGGTAGACTGAAAATTAAGTAATTAAATAAAGGACTTGAGGTACAGAAATTGAACATCTTAATAAAAATTACTTTCATTTCGGTTGAAAGCTTTTTCACTGGCATTCGACTGCACCAAGACGTTAAAATAAGAAAACACACAAGTAAAATGAGTTTTCATTATTACGAAAAACATAGAGGAGTATCAGATCAAGAAAACTCAACCCTTTTTTGTGATTGACTAGAGGAAAATAAGAAATACTGAAAATCTACCACTTCTTCTCAGTTGCAATTTTTCCGTGCACAAATTCTTTTTGCTTACAAAGGTGATGAAAATTGAATATCAATTATGTATGTGTGTATTTATGTGTGTATGTACGTATGTATGCATGTATGCATGTGTGTATGTGTGTATGTATGCATGTGTGTATGTGTGCTTGTATGCATGCCATACATGCAGACATGAATTCTCGCAGCAACATTTTTTTTCCATATTCTTTGCTGTGGTGCTTTCAAATGCTGGCAGAACAACCTTGACGACGGTACAAAGAGCTGAAAATGTGACAAATGTGACCGCGTCCATCTGTCAAAAGCTGACTTTCTAAATCATTTGAAGTCGTATGTCAGATCAAGAGCACTATCTAACCTCCCTCCAGGGCCATACAATCTGTCCTATGTGATGTGTGGGAAGGTTTGCAAATCAGTACCAGGTCTCAAAGGACACATAGCTGTACAAAGACCCCCAATTTCACATGTTGATACCATCAACCCAGTGGAAGCTACTTCTTTCATCTGTCACCTATGTTTCAAGCCTTGTAGATCAGAAGCTGACAAACAGTTGAAGTCATAGACTTCAATCAACTGTCAAGATGGAACAATCACCATGTATGTATGTATGTATGTATGTAGGTATGAATGTATAACTTTCCCACAAAATTAAAATTCTTTTGTGTTTTTTGAATGTTAAAAAAATCATTACAATACAATTTTATCTTAATACAAACACAATTACAAGTCAAAAAAAATTTCTCTAAAAACACTCATATCAAAGCTATTCTTGGCAATTGCATTGTCAGGGATATTATTAGATGGGTGGATTGACCTTATTTACATAATGGTAAACAGAATACACACACACACACATACCTCCTCAAAGGTAAACAGACACATATATATATATATACATATATATATCACCTTCTCTCTGTATATTTTAGAAAACGTTCTCTTTGATCTTGTGTTTAAACATGTTGATATTGTTTGTGGATTTTAACTCAGATGCTAGAATATTCCATATTTTTGGCCTTAGGTAAGACAGACGTTTTTGGCTGTGTTATTTTTACGAGATAGGACATTTGACTTAAATTTGGACCTTCGTATCCTGGGACTCTGATTAACTGCATGGAATATATTGTCAGCATAATATGGAGCAGTTCCTTTGCAAAATTTTACTTTACTTACATCGATATTTTTATTTACTCTGTGCTTTCTGACAAAACCACTTTATAGCTTTAAATTATGGAGCCCCAATAGGCAATATTTGAGGATGAAATGAAGTGAGAAGTACATTGAAAAGCATGAAAGGAGGCAAAGCGCCTGTTACATCAGGTGTTTTAAGTAAGATGCTGGTGGCCTTAGGGGAGGAAGGTGTAACATGACTGACGGAGGTGCTGCGAGAGATATGGGTTGAAGAAATGATTCCGAGTGACTGGACCAAAAGCTTTTTGATCCCTATCTACAAGCAAAAGGGAGACAAATTCAATTGTAACAACTACAGAGAAATAATGCTCCTCAGAGAAACATGCAATGAAGCTCTTTGGCAAGATCCTTGACAAGAGATTAAGAAGGGTAGTTGAGATAGACAAAATGCAGTTTGCATTCATTAAAGGGAGAGGCACAGTTGACGCAATCTTTATCCTGAGGCAGCTCCAAGAGATACCCTCCTCATATTCAGATCGAATATTCAGAAAAGCAGGTTACATTTGACACCACTAGTCATGTCATTTACATAGAGGAGGAATATAAGTGGGACCAGAATTGCCTCTTAAGGTAACCCACACGAAAAACAACCAGGGTTTGAAAATTCCTACCTAACGTTGACTGTGAATGATCAGTCCTGTAGGTAAGATTCACTAAAGTCAAAGCATACCATTCTATCTAGGAACATTTTGTGGCCCATTGTGACAAAACCTGAAAATCCAATTACCTTAGTAGTATAGTAATCGATGGCTCTGCCTCATTTGTACAAAAAAGTTTTTTTTCAAAAAATTAGTCAGAGATCCTTAAATTACTATACTACTTGTGTATGCATTAGTACCCACTGCAAAAGCAATTAACATTCCCCTATAAAGCATAATTAATTTGTTTTATACTTTGCTAATGTAGTATTGGTTTAAATGTCGTATTATTCATATAGGATTTCAAAGAATAGTTGCCTTATGACATTTTTCATCTTATTTCTTCATTTTGATTATTTCATTTTATTGCTCCTATTGTTTAAGGTATAGAGCTCTCGGCATACAAAGTATTTAAATGGCATAATTACTTGCGTATTTGCGTAAGCAAATAAATAAGTAATTTGACATTTAAAGACTCGCAGGGGGGTGGAGAGCTCGTGATATCCAAACGAGCTTGGTGTGAGGAGCTCTAAAAGCCCTGAAAGAGCTCTTTAGAGCTATGGCTTGCTTTAAATTAATCGTGTATTAAGAATTTTCTTGAAATTCCTCATCTCAAACAAAAAGGTGTCAGCAGAGACCTGGTGAGGGATAGGATAACTTGGAAGTCAATTTCAAGAAAGCGTCCAACACATGCTAGCATGTAAAATGGACGTTGAACCGAATATGATGATGATGATGATGATGATGATGATGATGATGATGATGATGTTTAATGGTAACTGGAAATTTAATTCCACTACATTCCAAATTTTCTACAAATTGTTTATCAACTTTTAAATGTTTTGAGGGTCTTCTTTTTGTGGAATTAAATATCTTATACGACACTATTTAAAACATTTATTACCCTTATTTTTTAAATTGATTCTACATTTTTTTATTTTGTAGTTCTTTTGGTAATACGATATAAGACCTTCCTTGTAAAGGTTTATTTTTGACAGTGTTTAAGAAATAATTTACAATTGAATCAACAGCCCAGCAAGAACCTCAGAAACCCATACACAAATTTTATTCAAAATGTCTTGCTGTAATGTTTGCAGAGTATTTTCTATCTGTATTTGAGTTATCGTGTTTGTGCTTTTATTATTAAAATAGGTAGTCTTTTTTATAAGTCTATCATCAAAAATATTTACAAAAAGTTACTTTCAAAGTTTCATAAAATTTAATACCTTTTTTTTTATTCTGACATTTTCCCAGTATCAGACTCTAAAGCTAATCTAGTTTCAGTTAATTGTATTTTATCATTTCTAATGCTTTTTTATAAGATGTAACACGATCGCTTAATGCTTGATTTGTTTCAGTTATTTCCGTTCAAAGTAATAGAACTGGTTTATAATCATCTCTATCTTCAAGTGTTGGTAAAATAATATTTTCTTCATACTCTTTAATCATCTGCTTAAAATTTTTCTAGGTGCTGGCACTGGTTTATTTTGTTTCAATAACATCTCAATTAATTGATTCTTTGCTAATTGTCCCAAATTTATCTTATTTATTTCTATATTATGATTACATTTTGTTTACATAGCCACCACCATACTGAATCATCATATTGTTGTCTTTTTAAAATCAACCTTTGAGGTAATAATATATTTCTCTTCTTTATTAATATTATTCATTATTAAATTGTTATTTTTTCATCAATCCTATCATTTGAATCATTAATATATTCATTTTTCTCGTTAATTTTATCCATTATTAAACTATATTCTAAATCAGAATCATCCGAGTCATATTCACTGTTAATTTTTACAATATAAACTAAATTAATTTCATCTACCTAAAAATTTGATAAATTATCATATTTATCAAATTTTTGTGATTTTTGCAATCACTGTGTATTGATGATTCTTTGTAATTAGGAAAAATCTGCATGTTTTGCTTTACCATGATGGTTTGTAGCATAATTTACAAACTAATGTTTTGCCTGGTCTAGATTATAAGACATTTTATCAATATCTTGTTTTTTATTATTTAATCTTTTTAATATTTTATTAATATCCTTTATACTATAATAAAGTAACATCCCTTTAAAACACTATCATATCATAAATTATGAAAATTCAAGCAGATATTATTTTTTTGTTATGCATAAAATTATAATTACTAATTATGAATACAAAATTCATTCTGAATTTAATCTATATGCTAGGAGTAATGAATGTTATGTTATTCATATTGCTAAGAAAATTCCTTTTATAGGAAATAAAAAACAAGATGGTTATATGATGTCCTCAATAAGAAAACATGGTATTTAAATTCAAAAAGTATATTTATTCATAGATTTGTTTGGGAATATTTCGATGAACTTTTTCAAGATGGAAAAATCACAGGTCATATTAATAATCAAAGAAATGATAATCGTATATGTAATTTACAGATTGTTATGCAACAATATTAGCAATCAAGACCTATGGGAACAAACAAGTCAGCTTCCTCCACCAGTACAGATAAGGAAAAGGAAATGGGCATATATCGAGCATTCCCTCAGGAAAGACGAGGGCAACATTACTCGGCAAGCCTTGCGATGGAACCCTCAAGGCAGACGGAAAAGAGGAAGACCTAGAGCCACCTTCCTTTATCAACAGTTTTTCTTTTAAACCTAGATATATTTTCACATATTTTAAATTTTGGTTTTTGGTTTAAAATCTCCATATTACCGTATAGACTAAAAATAAACAGTTCCTTCATTCTTTTTCATATATTTTTAAGCTGTTAGCTAATATTCAGCCATATAAAACTAGTAGTAAATCGAGATTAATTGGAGATAATATGATTTATTACAATAATGCAAATGATCTAGTAAAACGTCTACATCTTATCAATATTTCCAGACGCCCAGGAAATACTGACGAATCACTTGTTAATGAATCATGGATGTTTATTGGAAAATTACTGAAATTCAATGAGATTTCAAAGGAAAAACCTGATTTGTATGCTACATGGTTTTTAATATATTGTTATAGATGGATATTCCGTTATTTTTAACATCAACAAGTCAAAACGATAATAAACCTCACGTTTTTATTGTAAGACATAATACAAAACTTGTTCTCGACAAAAACAAACATTTTTATGTAGCTCTTAATTCAATCAGTATGAGTTACAGTTGGTATAATGTTTCACACGTTTTTGATAATAATACCTTAAAATTTAGTCATCAGAATGATAATATAATGGAAAACCACTACTCTTTTTAATGGTAGTCACATTAACAGTGATTTACAAATTGCCATTCAATCAGCTTTACCAACACATAGTCATTCAAAAACAGGAATTCCACTATCATTTGACCATGCTCATCTCAAAATGTATATAACTCTTGAAACAGGTTACCAACTTGATCTTGCTAATGGAGACTTTGCACAGGTCACACAGGTCTTAATAAAGGTATTATAACAATATCTGGGTATTCATATAATTTACCAAGTATTACATGATGAAGATGGTATAATGGTTTATACGCCTATTATAAGCAAATCATCTGTTTCAGGAAACATATCAGATGTGCTTTATCAATTCAGTGTAGATAATTTATCTCTAACATGCCCATTCCATAAAGAGTCTAGACATCTTTTATTCAATAAATTGAACACATATCGTATAAAAGATCTTAGAATATACATATTACTGATAATAAAAACCAACCTGTTGATTAAAATGGTCTCCTTTTAAGTCTTACACTTTTGATTAGAGGAAGGTAATCAATATACTAGTATTATATATGAGAAGATTATGACAAAAAACAGATTAAGCTACAGGCATAACCTATTGGTATGATATTGATAGCGGTAATCGAATTGATTCCGAAACAAAAGAGAATCAAAAAGGTAATAGTATTATAGATTAATTAAACCTGCTCAAAAGTTATTTTGAAATCTGACAAGCAAGACTGCTAAGAGTATAGCAAAAAAGGTATGGAGAAAGCTGTTGAAGAAGAGGGGTCTTTCTGCACTTCGATTGATCTTTCAATAATTGAATTAAGTGTAAAGATAGCATTTCTTGTTCCTTTTTCTTTTTAATATCTAAGGTAGTAATATACTAATGGGAATTTAGGGGGATGAAAATGAGAAGTATATTACACAGTCTGACATCATCCCTTTGCAACATAACAGATGGAGTATGAAAGAGCATCGTCTTGTTAATATCGCAAATCCTGTTTTAGGTAGTGATGCTATAATTTTATCATAAGCTGAGAACAGATATCAGGATAAAGACACTGGAGGAAGCATAAAAGGTGGTATCAATACGAAAAATAACAACATTTTAATCTTCATTCTTCTCCTGTTTTCAACAGAGACGCTATCATTTACGGTATATGAAATCATAATATCTGAATGATTTGTGTGAAACTTTACTCTTGGAATACTACATTCAATTTGACAACTCAGTTTACATATTAGACAGAGGTATTCCGTCTGAAGTAATATATGGTACTTTAACAAGAAGAGTAACAAAACTCTTTTATCAAACTTTGTCTTAAAAACATGCTGAACAAACAAATTCAGCTAACCAAACAAATATATGTTCTGAAGCTAGTAGAATTAAAAATCCGCATTATATTGAATTTAATGGTAACCAATGGATGATAGTTGATATTGATTTAATTGTATCTAGTAATAGAAATACTCTTTGACCTACAAATAACATTGTTAATATTTTCATTGTTTAAAAATTAGACAAATACTCGGGTACATATTAGACTAGAAACTTGCTTGATCTGTTTGTTGTCTTTTCGGTCATGACGACGCTTTGATAATCTTGTTGTATTCTCACCATCTGGTGGATTGATTGTAAGAGGTACAACAGATAAACACATTGTTATTTGACCAAATAAATTTAACAATAAGAGTCCAAGTAGAAATTAATAAACAAAAGCAAATCCTGGAGAACTTCATAAATATGTTGTTTATCTATCCAGTGGGATGTATCAGCTGGAGTAAACAAATCTAGTGTAACGTGTAATGGGAAGTATCTATGTGATTTTATTGCTAAAACACCTTTAGAATCAAGTAAAATGACATTTGGAGATGAGAATCCGAATGAAAATTGTGGCTTGAGTGGCCCTATAGCATTTTTTGGTTTGTAAAAAAAAGTGATTTCTGAAATTAATCACCATGTTTTATATAAAAACTGGTACAATATTGATTACTATAAAATTACTTTTTTCACTAAAATTATATGCACTATATTATATAATGAGTCCAAAAAATTGTCCGAAATATTTGAAAGATACATTTTATTGAATAAAAGAGCTTCGTTCTAATAATGTTAATGATAGGATATCAAAATCAGCTATGATTTATCAATTGTTAACACATCATTTGTTAGACAAATTGATAACAATTGATGATATCTTTTAAGAGTATGATCAAGAAATTGGTCTTATAGGACCAGATAATAGCTGGTGTGCAAATATTTTAGAGAAATTAATTGGTTGGTTATCCTGTTGTCATCTCTGTACTGCACTTCATTTACTTATGGAAGGTTTTATAACAAGTATAAAAAAGGGAGAGGATATTGTTATGTTATTCCAGAACATGAAGCACCTGATAGCTTTAAAAAATCACCTCTATTAGGCCATAATAATGGTTTCATTTGGAGTATTGTTAATAGTAACCAGTATTAAGCATTGTTAGTATAATCATATATTAATAGTAAATTTCGAATGGAAGAGAGTTATTCTAATAATCATATGTATTTAGTAGAAATAGATGAAATCACATGTTACTGATTAAGTGAAAAATGTTACTTTTCTACTGCCTATTTGAATTATTTTAGGTTTTTATGAAACCTCCAAAAAGGAACGATATTTATATGCCTTCAAACAAAAATGAAAAGAGAGTTTTATTTCAGTTGTTTAAAATACTGGCTGAAGAAAGGACTGAAAGGATTGGGTTTTTTTAGTAAATATGTGGAAAGCAATATAGTGGTGATATGTGTATGTAATATGTGCAGATCAATAATAAAATATATAATATTATATAATGCAATATAATATAATATAATATAATATGATATAATATAATATGATATAATATAATATAATATAATATAATACAATATAATAGAATAGAATAGATTAGATTAGAATTAATATATAAATATACATATATTACAATTGTTGTTACAAAGTAAAGCCAAGGTATCAACTTATTTGCATAGAGCTATCTTACCTAATAATTACCAGGATTTTTAGACTACCAGGTTCTTTTCATGATGCTGCGCAGGAATTCCATGATTTTTCCCAACTTTTAACATTTTACTATTACACTTATATGGATTTTTATTAACCAGCTTTTAGGAAAATCTCTAGTCATCAATTTACAAAATAGCTATGATTACTTACCGGCAAAAGGATTGAGTAAGTTCCCATCATTTTCTGACTCTTTAATAAAATCTACTCCAGCATCTTTTAAATTTTTGTTGTCACTCCAGACACTCTTCACCACTTCTTTATCTGACCCATGTTCTCCATCTACATCAGCTTTTTCTTTTTCTTCATCCTCTTGGCTACTATTTGGATATTCAGATGTTTTGTCATCATCTTGATTTCCAGTTTCTTGGCCCTCCTCGTCACTTTGGTCTCCTGTATCCTCCCCTTCTCTTCCAGTTTCCTCTTCCTCCTCCAAGGCTGTATCTTCATTTCCTTCCTCATCACCTTTAGTATTCCTTGGATCTGCATCCTCTTCGTTCGGAATAGAAATGTTAAATTCATTAATATAATTTTCACCATAGAAATATTTATTGATATTGTCTTGGTGCTCCCAGTTGTTAGCATCGAAGGTGAGAGATGTACCATTTTGTAAAATATCTAAGGTCTGAGATGCAAAAAAAGTAACAAAAAGTCTTTAATATCAAGAAAAAGCATTCTTTGATCATTGGAATAGTTACTGATAACAAGCACCAAATGCTGGAAAGTTTAGTATCAGGAATCAAGATACATAATTGAACTATTTATTTAAGTCTTATTCAAACTAACTTTTGTCGTTCACATGGGGGAAGATTTCAGTGAGGCCATAACTTGTACTGACGGTATGTCGCGTGCAACACGATCTACCTACCGAGGTAAACTACTTCTTATGCAACTTATCCCCACAATAATTATGTTTCACTTACTATTACTACCTCTGGTACAACACTCAAGAAAAAGAGCAAAATTCGAATCCGAAAGATGATCTACAAAAAATATATTACTGTAATAGTTTCGACTTTGGCAAAGCTGAAAATAAACACTCTTTGAAGTCATTGATTCACTGTACATTTTAAGACAAAAGCCTTTATTTAACAGATGTGGTTATCTGAGTAGTATTCCTTGTCAAACTTTTACTTTTTGCACCAAACTACTCTGAGTTACAAGAACGTAAAATTGTATAATAGATCTACGACATTAATTAGGGGTAGTTTAGGATATAAGAGCCTTGTAATTAAAACAGTTTCATATTTTTTTTATTAACTGCTTGACGCCTTTAACCCTGGTGGGTGCACTCGTATATAAAAAGTGGCACTCATCTTTGTTCCTAAATACATTGAAAAAAGGGTGTAAATTTGTGTCAATCCTAGGACGTAGGGTTTTCAAAAAGGGGTGCTTTGCCATTGTCAGAGGATTTTAGGGAGAAATATCCTTTTCGGGAAAATTGTCGGAAGAAACTTATTTGGCTTTCACTTGAAAAGAATTATTAAATGTTAAAGAAATTCAGGTGAGTACCAATTAAATATACAAGCAAGTAGACAGTATAGTTTCCGGCTTACCACTAAGACAATGCCTAGTTAATTTTTTTTCAATTATCCTGGAAATAAAGGTCTAGGACAATGTCCTGCTGAGTTTAAACCTCTTGACAACAGAAAATACTTTGAGAACATTTTTGTTTTATTTTTGTGATGTCAATCCATTCCTGACCTTCGGCCTCTTCCTTTTGCTCTAACTTCCTCTCTGTCTAACTTGCTTCAGCATTACAATTTTCTTCCTTTCCCCAAATATTCATCCAAAACTCTTTAACATTATCATGTTCTGGGGGTTCTTTTACTTCGATTTTACTTTTGCCTGATTCTCTGTAAAACTTTCTAGCATCTCTTTTGAAGGTCTTGTTTTGTCTATAAAATTTAGTTCTCTTATCATATCGCCGTAATCACTAAGCTTTAACCTGTATTCGCTGCTTCAGAGTTTCTTTACGAGTGTCAATTGACGACTGGTCTGTGACATTGTATTTCTTTTTAATCAATCTGCTTTTTCTGGGTATTTTTTTACTGTTGTACCCCTGTTTAAATCCTATAAAAATTCTATATCTGCGCGCAGAGAGTCAATTTCATTTTGTACTTAAAAAGAATTTCAAAAATACAATGTCAACGAAAGGGAATTTTCTTTATAAAATAGCCTGAATTAGGATGAATACAATTTATCATATGGGAATGCACTTGCCGGGTCTTAAAGTAACCAATCCATATTATGTGTCTGTTTGGTATTATTATTATTGTTGTTATTATTGAGTCATCGCACACTGATAAGATGTCATTTCATTCAGCGGTAATGTCTCCTTGATATTGGTGACAGCAAGTCTCCTCAATTTTCAAGGACTTTTCTCAGGATCCGTGCAGATTGCAGGATTACAATCTTCTGCATCTCTTCAATTCTTTTCTCAATTCCCAGCTCTTCTACTCTTCTTTTGATGTCTTCTGGTGGTGTTCCTAACGCCCCGATGACTATGGGTACTAATTTTACCTTCATGTTCCATATTTTCTGGAGTTCTCTCTTTAAATCCTGGTATTTCTCAACTTTCTCTTTCTCCTTCTGCTCTATCCGGGTATCATATGGGATGGCAAAGTCAACGATGATGCAGTTGTTGTCCTCCTTCAAAATTAAATCTGGCCTTCTAGCTTCAGTTACATTATCGGTCTGTATGGTAAAGTCCCACAGTATCTTGCAAGTATCATTTTCAATCACACTTTCCGGCTTATGGTTGTACCACTTCTCGCTTACATGTACCCCAAACTTCCTGCATATGTCCCAGTGGATTCTTCTCCCAACCCAATCATGTCTATTCTTGTATTCTTTCTGCGCCATTTTGCTGCATTCGCTGATGAGATGACTAATAGTTTCATCAACCTTACCGCACATTCTACATCTACTGTCCTCCTGCGTTTTGTCGATTTTGGCTTTGATAAGGTTCGTCCTAATAGCTTGCTCTTGAGCTGCTAGGATGAGAGTCTCGGTCTCCCTCTTAATGCCACTATTTTTTAACCATTTCCACCTTTCCTCTCCAGCAATCTCCTCAGTTTGTCTAATAAATTGGCCATGTAGGACTTTTTCCTTCCAGTTTTTCTTGCGCTCTTTTGCTCTTTGATCTTTATATTGTTTCACTGTTTCCTTCACTTCCATGTCCGATCTTCTAGCTGCACTCAAAAGTTGTTCCTTGTTCTCCTGTGCGTATCTCTCTAGTCCAATTTTTTATGTTTCTATCGTGTCTTCAACGCTTAGAAGTCCTCGACCACCTTCATTTCGTGAAATATACAGCCGGTCTACATTGCTTTTTGGGTGGAGTGCTTTGTGCATCGTCATTAGTTTTCTAGTACTCCTATCTAACCCTTGAATCTCTTCTTTCCTCCAGTCTAGAAAGGGAACTGAGTATCTTACCACTGAAACAGCCCATGTATTAATTGCTTTAATGATGTTATTTCCATTTAACTTTGTCTCTAACACTTTCCTCACTCTTCGCTTATACTCTTTTCTGACCCTTTCTTTCATCTCAGATGTCTTTATATCATCTCTTGAACACCTAGGTACTTGTATCTTTCGTATTCTTTTAGATTCTTGATCATTTTGTCATCTTGCAAAGTAATGCCATCAGACTCAACAATCTTTCCTCTTTTTGTTACAAGTGATGCACACTTTTCGAGGCCAAATTCCATTCCTATGTCTGAGCTCACAAGACTCCTCGCATCTCCAGGTCTTTTCGAAGAATTCTAGCACAGTTCAGTAATGTTGTTTTTGGGGCTTCTTTAATATGAAGTTCCATATCCAGTTTTTCGTGCCACATCTTAAATCTATTGGAGGTACATCCTAAGCAACCAATGACAATGGGTATAACATCAACCTTTCCACAGTTTCTTTAATTCCCTTGCTAGATCTTGATACTTTTCAATTTTTTCAGTCTCTATTATTATTATTATTATTATTATTATTATTATTATTATTATTACTATATTGAAATATTGTAATATTATATTTCAAAATATCGATAAGAGTTTGTGTGTGGATATCATACTTTATTTTCTGTATGAGAAATAAAGAATGGACAAACCCAGAATTATTAATTTGGTAACCAGCTGACACATCGTCTCTAAGTGATATGGCCAAATGGAGAGAATCACTATAGAGGATGTACCACAACTAGACTGTACCATCACTGTGCTCTTTCTAGTCTTTCTGTTTCAAGTCCTCTACATCCAGTGACGGCTCAGTTGTGTTGTAACCTGTACCGAGTAGATCAATTTCATTGTAAATTTTCTAGATCGTTAATTTACAAATAAAATCATGTGAAGCTTAAAAAAATTATTACACTAGTAGCTAAAAGCACTGGCAGATGTTATACCGCATCTAGTAAGGAATATGGTTATTACTGATATCTAAAGGTTCCTCATAATTTCCCTCACATTTTACAATTCTAATCCTTTTCTTATTATTCTAGCTGTCCCCAAGATAGCAGTTTTTCGAACAGGATATTCCTCTGGCTCGATTCCAATATCCTTCATAAAGCTAGGAAACGTTTTTGAAACACTACCTAGTGCTCCAACAACAATTGGTACCACTATAACTTTGCTCAGATACTAGAGTTGCCTAATTTCTAGTCTGAGGTCATGATATTTTTCAACTTTAAATTTTTATGTTTCAGATATCATTTTATCCCCCGGTACCGCTATGTCAATAATTATTGTAGACCTTTCCTTTGTCCTTATCCCTTATCAATGATGACTATGCCCGGTTTCCTTTCCTTATTATCTTATTATCGCATTGAATCATTATATCCCATAGGATCCTTCGATTAGCATTTTCAACTACAACCTCAGGTTTTCCATCATACCAATTCTCAAGTTTTTCTAATTGAAATTTCTCACCTGACTTCCAGTGAACCATCTGTGCAACTTTGTCGTGTCTCATTTTATATTCTTTTTGCCCCAGTGTGGTACACTCGCAAATGACATGCCTTATTGTTTCACCTTTCTGACCACATAATCTACAGTTCGGTGAATCTGCAGCTTTATCAATGTTATGCTTCACATAGTTAGTTGTAATGGCTTGCTCCTGCGCCGTACATATCAATGCCTCAGTCGGGATTTTAAAATCAGATAATTATTATTACCATTATTATTATTATTATTATTATCATCATCATCATCATTATTATTAATATTATTATTATTATTATTTTTATTATTATTATTATTATAAAAGTACAATGCTNACTTTGTCGTGTCTCATTTTATATTCTTTTTGCCCCAGTGTGGTACACTCGCAAATGACATGCCTTATTGTTTCACCTTTCTGACCACATAATCTACAGTTCGGTGAATCTGCAGCTTTATCAATGTTATGCTTCACATAGTTAGTTGTAATGGCTTGCTCCTGCGCCGTACATATCAATGCCTCAGTCGGGATTTTAAAATCAGATGATTATTATTACCATTATTATTATTATTATTATTATCATCATCATCATCATTATTATTAATATTATTATTATTTATTATTTTATTATTATTATTATTATAAAAGTACAATGCTCGTCCATTGGCGGAAATAATGGTCTGAACAATCAGTGACAAGTCTCCTAAGATTTCCAAGACCTTTCATAGTATTTCTTCTGTGTATGTAATACAGTAGTTTACATTCGGTTGATGGAAATATTTAATTCAATCTGTTCCAGTTATTTCTGCACCGTTTTAGGAATTCTCCCAAGGGCACCAATAACGATGAGTATAATGTTCATTTTCATGCTCCAAAGCTTTGTACTTCTCTTGGTATTTTTCGATCTTTATTTCAATGCGATAATAAGAAGGTACAGCAAAGTCAAAAATTTAACATAATTTATTTACTTGCTTCAATAATGCAATCAGTTTGCACAGTAATGTCCCCAAAAAAATTACTTGCGACAGCTTTAATGAAATCTTATTATTTATTTTCAATGTGTATTAAAAAAATGCCCATTCGTACCCCTTGTACATCTTCGTTTAATGATATGTTTAAAGATTGAAAATTCTCTTCCATGTGGCTCCGATTGGCAGATTGGACAACACAGGAATATCCTTTGGAAAGACAGTAAGCAAGGAGGCATTGGGGTGCAGTAATGTTATTCTCTTTTGCAACTTCCAAAAGTTCTTCGTTTTCCAAATAAGATCCCATTGCAAGAGGAGAATAGCTTTGCACTCTGATTCCTGCATCTTCCAATTCCTGTGCTAAATCATACTGTTGAGATTTAGGGTGAATCTCAATTTGAACAACTACAAAAGAGCAAGAAAAAATTATCATAATTATCTTAAAATAAAGTGTGTTTTAAATCATTAAAAAATAAACTTCTGTTTTCCAAATCATGTGCTAGGTCGTATTCTTGAGGAATACGGTGAATCATAATTTGAATAATTAACAGAGAATATATAAAACCTGTTACAATTGAATTCCAATAAAACTTTTTGGTAAAAACAATCATAAAATGAGAGTTATTAACAATTTTAAGTCAAACCAGGATGTGGCTTTTCCCCCTTTTCTCGCAGGACAATTACGTACATAGTGTATGGGCTTAGGACAATAGCCTCTTAGGAAAATTGACTTTCGGACAACCACACAACGCAATGTACCACCAAACACCTCCCCCACCGCCTGGATGGTTTCCTCTTCAGCTATTTACCCCCGCCCCGATAATTAAATAAAGTTAACTAATATCTTTGTGTTAATTTTAAAGTTTTAGTGAAACATAATTGGTGAAATAAAGGAGACAAGGTTTTGCCACTAATGTTCAGAAGAAAGACAACCGAAAATGATTTTTTGTCGAAGGATTCTTTAAAATAGCTGTGCCAATATTATTTTGAAACACTGGAAGGAACAATAACTGGCAGATCAAAACAACAGAGAAAACAAAGCCATCTGTCTGATTTTCACTGTAAAAGGGTGTCGGAAATACTTCCTCTTCAAAACATATTACCATAAGAAGAGAAAGAAAGATGTCGCAATTTCCCTTTTAAGCCCTTGAGGTAAATTTCGTCGTATATATACAGTATAATATACACTAATACACTGTATATTATAATCGCTCTGTGTAATATACCGTATATATACTGTATATTACCCAGAGCGATTGCCTGTTGCCTGGGGGTAGTTTGCCTTGTTTTCCGGACACCATAGTACATAGTACACTACCACTAAACGTGTACGACTAGAAAGTACAACTTCGATAGAGGAGCTGCGCAATAAAATGGAGATCTTTGAAAACCAAATCTAAATTTAATTTATAACTTTATACTATTATATAACTATTAACTACAAGACTGTGTCAAAGCTACAAAATTGGGACAGTCGATTGGGTGTGTTTATTTACTGATTTAGTAATTTAGTCATTCGCTTACTGATCATATGCCCCACTGAGATGATCCCATAGCAAAGCATAATCAAAAGTAATTCCATTCAACTAATTCAACTTATTAGAGGGAGCATAAGGTGTATTCTAACAATTTCAATAGGCTTTATTACTCCGACTTAAGGGCATTATTAAGTATTACCTGAAGGCCTAACTCCACTGATATGATCCAGGTAGTTGACATATGTCATATTCATATTTGCAACTCCTAATGATCTAGAAATTACAATTGTAAAAGAGTACCTTATAAGTTAATCTGTTGACATCATGATTCAACACTTTCCCTTACCATTGG
Source organism: Morbakka virulenta (assembly GCA_003991215.1). Lineage (NCBI taxonomy): Eukaryota > Metazoa > Cnidaria > Cubozoa > Carybdeida > Carukiidae > Morbakka > Morbakka virulenta. The sequence goes on from RDPX01000103.1 coordinate 2,082,643, forward strand.
CCTTGTGATTTTTTTCCCTTAAGTTGTTCATTCTGGACGGCTGGTAATTAAATTTGTGGCTACTCCAAGTAATTTAATGTTGTTAATCGAGTAATGAAATTGATTGCTTACAATAGGATTTCTACCCATTCTATCCGTCCGTCTGCCTCTCTGTGTGTCTCTCTGTCAGTGTCTCTTTCTCTCCTTTCTCTCTCGCTTTTTATTTAAATACAGGTCCGTTTTAAGTAAATTCAATACAGCCTGGTTATTTTTCTCTCCTGACCATTGCAAGGGGGAGATAACATTCTACCCATCTAGCTATACATTTATCTATCCCTCTACCTAACTATCTGTCTATCGATCTATATATATATATATATATATATATATTTATATATATATATCCATCCATCCATCTGTCTATCTATATATCTATCTACCCATCCATCTATCTGTCTACCTATGTATCTCTCCACTTCTCTTCCCCACTCACGACTTCCCTCTGTGTGCCGGTCTTCCTTTCTCATTGTAACTATCTATTATTTATTACTAAGTATACTTCCAAATATTTATTCATATTTATTCAAATTTTTAGGCCTGTATGTGACTCTAAAAATAAACAATCCTACCTTATTTTCCCCTCTCGCTTTAAATCGATAAGAGTGTACCATGCTGTAACGAAATCTCCAGCTGGATCCGCGTAGTTTAACAAAGCAAGGTCAATATAGGTCGTCTTTAAGCTAAGGTAAAAAATGAAAGGGAGAAATCAACAAATATTCTTTTTTTAAAATCTATGAGATTAAATCTTTACATAGCTAGGTGATTGATAAATGATTAGCCAGATCTCGTTTGGTTCAGAGACCACACAGCTCAATCACTTTGATTAAGAGGGTTTTCAGGAGAAAAGAGGGGACATTTCCATTACTAGACATTGGATATTCATGAAGGAATAATAAATTCATTAATCCTTAATAAAAATCAATCTAAACAAGAAAAACCAAAATTAACTGCCGAAATATAATTGGTAAATTTCCATTTAGAAAATGGTAGGGTTTACTGCTTTTACTGACGTAGAAAAAGAGCTACAAGGGACTAAGTATGTTGATTATAATACCAAGTTAGAAAATGGCAGTAATTGTTACATAAATTCTGAGAAAAACACCTTTTCAATATTCCCTCTATAGTCTTTTGAACTTCCTCTTCTTGGCGAATAGTCGGGTCCAACTGCAAGGAACAAAGCAAAAAAATATTGTTACTTTTATTGAAAACAACAAGAAATGTTAAAAGTGCAGAAACGTAAAAAATGTGTTAAATGAAATTTGGCAAGTGATTCCCAATAATTAGGACAATTGTCTCTTACAAGGGCACTTTGAAAAAGTTCACTTTGTTAAAACTACCCCTAGTAGTAAAAAATCAAAACAAAAATAATTTCTGAATATTGGGCAAAGTGCTTTATACAGTTCGTGTGATATTACGTAAATAATCTGTAATGCTTCGTACTTTAAGGTGTAATGACGGGTACGCCTTCCACATGTGCGAATTGATATCAACATTAAATTCAGCTATTTTCTCAATTCAATATGGCAACGTCCATCCAAACATATTCTTTGGGAGGATGTCCATATACACGACGTGGGTGATGCTGAAAACTAACATTTGTTGAAATACCTCCTTCCCTTCTAAGAACCCTAAATATAAACCTCTCTGCTTTTCAATTGCTCTTTCAGACAGCACCCGAACTACAAAGATGGCATTTCTGGTACCAGTGTCTGCCATAAAACCATACTGTCCTTTACATATCTTTTGTCTCATCTTTCCTGGAGGCTTGTGCAGAATGATCTTCAAAATCAATTTGGCCACGTGACTAATAAGGCTAATTGTTCGATGTAATTCACACTCTCTTAGTTTTGGGACAGGTGTATGGTGTCTTTTTGTTTTTTCAGCTTTAACTTCACTTTACAAGTGACTGGATAGTGATCATTTCCATAGTCAGCACCTCGATATGTCTTGCAAGCTGGATGGCATTTTTAAATGGCTTGTTTACTGCAAAATAATCTATGTAATTTTTCCTATTTCCTTCTGGACCCCTCCAAATCCACAATCCTCTTAGATGATTTCCAAATCACGTATTGGTAATCTCTTGACCATTTAATATACAGTCCTGAACAAATATTCCAACTCTTTTATTATTTTTCCCATCCCATGTTTACCAACAACCTTTTCATCCTGTTTATACCCCAATCTTAGCCATTAAGTTGCTCATCATGGCGACAACCTCTTGCAATTTGCATTGAGATCGAGCTTCATCTAATATTTCATATCATTTGTCAAGCTCGTTCTCGTCACTCTCTGGTGTTCGTGCATATATAACAATAAGCAAAATATCGAATGGATTTCCATGTAACTTTACACACAGTATTCTTTCTCATAATTGTCAGTTGCCTTGAACATATGTAGTAATTTCCATGTCTAGTATAGGTATATCACCTCTCTAATGCATTTCACCTTACACTTTTCACCTGCTCATCACTTATGAAATGCCCACTTTTCTTCCACCTGATTTCATAAATACCCAGGACGTTTACACCGAGTCGTGTCATTCCTTGTTTTACGTTCTCAAGCTCTCCACTTTGATTTAGAGTCATTAAGTTTTATGTGCCAAATTTGTTAGTAATCTCACTCAAAATAGTCTCAGTCGCATGATGACACTCAGGTAACCCTTTTACTCTAGGGTAACCTTACCTGGCAAAGTATCCCTTCTTAAGGAAGCAATTCTTTTAACACCGATAGTCAACATTCTGTATCTGTGGATCACCTCAAATATTCTTGGCATTTACTAAGCAATGCTTTGCTATTGCCTTCTGTAGGATAAGTTTCAGAGACCTTCCTCTACTGCATCCCAAAAATCTTATCTATTGTCTTAAAACAAATGTACCAATATCAGTATGATATAATTGTAGTATATAACAGCATTTATTTCCCACCGTGACTGCCGACTGAACCAGCTCTGTGCCCCTAAAAACGGATTGTGTCTCCAAGTAAGATGCAATCATTTACCGTTCTAAGGTAAACTTCATCAAACACTGTTGCAGACATGCCACTTTTTTATCTACATTTACAATATGATTCCATGAAGATCCTCTTCGTAGCTCGTTTTTGTCACCATTTTCAATGTTGACTATACACAAATTTGATTTACTTATTTACGCGAGCTGTAGATCTAACCTTAGACTCGCAAATCATTGGTGCCAATGTTACAGACTGTTACATAAGAATGAATACATACCAAGGTCTTGATGTAAGTTTCCTATCTTCTCCAGACAAATCGAACCTATTTGTCATCTATTGGATTGTAACCTTTAACTATTGTATATTGTTGGTACACTGGAAAAATGATACTTCGAATTTATGAATCAAGAAGAGAAATTTTCTAAATTATTCTTAAGGAACAGTTCCAAACAAAAGACAATTTAGGGAATGGAAGTGTGAAAAGCTGTGATTGTAAAAAAGGCTTAATTACGCATATAATCACTATCGCATTTGGGAGAAGACTTTGTGAATAAGGAGTTAATATATGTCACTTGAAATTCGAATACCTTTTATTTCATCAACTAAAAGGAATTGGAACACCAAAACTGTACACTACTCGTATATCATTCACGCCTTTCACATCTGTCCTTCTTTCAATCCATACCTTATGGCAGTAAACAAACAAGGATTGTCAACCCTGTTTCCAATGTTAATTTCTATTTTCCAAAATATTATAGAAGAGGTTGCTTGAATGCCAGTTTTAAAGGCAATCTATATACCTTTCTTGTTTAATGCATAATAAACAAACAGAAACAAATTTGATGCTGGGAGTAATCTTTCAGACTACTAAAAACTCCTTTGTTGCAAAATTGCTAGACGGTGCAAGAATCTGATGTTAATAACACATATTCCTAAGATATTGTTGATATTGTTAACAAATAGTGTTACTGATGTTATTATAAACGTTTTCTAAAAATGAAAATCGCTGCACGCAGTGTCCGTTACTATGTAAAAAATGTCTGACATAATAAAATAGATGATNCCGAACACTTAGCAAATTTGGCCAGAACCTATTTGTCATCTATTGGATTGTAACCTTTAACTATTGTATATTGTTGGTACACTGGAAAAATGATACTTCGAATTTATGAATCAAGAAGAGAAATTTTCTAAATTATTCTTAAGGAACAGTTCCAAACAAAAGACAATTTAGGGAATGGAAGTGTGAAAAGCTGTGATTGTAAAAAAGGCTTAATTACGCATATAATCACTATCGCATTTGGGAGAAGACTTTGTGAATAAGGAGTTAATATATGTCACTTGAAATTCGAATACCTTTTATTTCATCAACTAAAAGGAATTGGAACACCAAAACTGTACACTACTCGTATATCATTCACGCCTTTCACATCTGTCCTTCTTTCAATCCATACCTTATGGCAGTAAACAAACAAGGATTGTCAACCCTGTTTCCAATGTTAATTTCTATTTTCCAAAATATTATAGAAGAGGTTGCTTGAATGCCAGTTTTAAAGGCAATCTATATACCTTTCTTGTTTAATGCATAATAAACAAACAGAAACAAATTTGATGCTGGGAGTAATCTTTCAGACTACTAAAAACTCCTTTGTTGCAAAATTGCTAGACGGTGCAAGAATCTGATGTTAATAACACATATTCCTAAGATATTGTTGATATTGTTAACAAATAGTGTTACTGATGTTATTATAAACGTTTTCTAAAAATGAAAATCGCTGCACGCAGTGTCCGTTACTATGTAAAAAATGTCTGACATAATAAAATAGATGATCGGGTATGCTCCAATGTTCAAAGGTTATACTGAGCGCTGCAAGCTATGCTAAGTTTTGCCATTGCTTTCTCTTTTAATTGTGAGATATTACGAATGGAAAAGTTTTAATTTCAACTAATATCATCACACTACTTTTAAAGTAACAAAAACACTTGCTATTCTCACCCGTACAATATAGTAAATTTCAGTCCTTTCAATTCCTGACTTCTCTACCTCAATACCAACATCTTCTTCATTCCTAAGAAATTCAAAGAGATAAATTAGAAAACACTGATCAACAATCTCAATAAGAGCTTTTAAAAAAGTTTATTTGGTACATTTTCTTATGTGAGGAGTATTTTCATACTCTGTGCCAATCATACATTAATCCATTCCCAAAATAAAATCAAGCGATATTTGCGTATTCACCATAATTTTGCTAGAAACTAACTGTTGTGAAAAACATAAATTATGGCATATATACGGTATAGTTCTTAACTAAAATAGACTACTATTATTATCACTATGTTATATTTTACAACTGAGGAATTAATCCTATAAACTTGTTAATAATAATAATAATAAAAATAATAATAATAATAATAATAATAATAATACGTTTCACGACCTTAACAAGTTGTGCATGTCCCGAAAGTGCTGACACATCACGCATTTCTGTTTAACGGGTAGAAGTAGTGAGGGAGCATCACATCTAGGTGTCGCAAGCGTGGATCTCAAGTTCTGAAGGGCTGAGTACCGAGTTCGCACTTGTCACTTAGTCCTGAGATCTTGGATGAAGCCTCGCTACGGAAACCGCTTCAAGCAGAATGAGTCACCTAAACTGGGAAACCTAAACAAGCCCCTTCTGCAAGGTCATGTGCTGTCTTTTTTAATTTCCAACAGTATCACACACACTTGGGTGTGATGCACGCACTCACCTTACCCTTATCGGACTGGGAGTCGGATGTGTTTGCTGGGGTTTCTACCCCTGGGTCCTTTGTGGGCTCGTATTGCTCCGCCACTCAATAATAATAATAATAATAATAATAATAATAATAATAATAAATGCCCTTTGGCATACATAACAACATGGCTCTTTTTGCCTGTGCGTTGTTGTTTTTGTCACCAAACAGGGCAATAACAAATATCCAGTCTGTATTCAATGCTGCAATACCAGACTTAGTGCTAGTACTAAGACATCTCTCCATGTATTGTCAGCTATCAGGCTAGGAGTGGGGAGTGCTGTAGTCATAAGTTGTTGTCATACAACAACAACCGCTTGAGCAATGTGCCTTTCCTCACTTGTTGTGAGGCGCCACTTGCAAGGTTGAAGTGATGTTTCCATTTTTATTTGGTTATTTTATCTCACTCTTGTGGCTACAGTACATTTGCCTGCATTCAACTTTCCTGGCTTGTTGTTGGGCGCTGAATGTGGGGTTTTCACCCATCCATCACTAGATGGTGTGTAACCACTCGATAATAATAATGATAATAATAACGGTAGTAATAAAATACCTCAAATACATACATTTTGAAAAGAATTTGGTTCCAAATCAGTTAAAATCAGCCAGAATATTATGGCTTGATTAGAGGAACACATAAGCTAAACCCCAATTTAAGGTTCCAAAACAATATGACATTCTTGATTCGCTTGTTTTTTTTCATTTATGAAATAAATTAGCTTCTGCTTGGGCAATGTTACCTGCATTTTATTATTAATGTATTTGCATTACGCTAATTTCTTAACTAAATGCTAATTAGTGAGAGGCACTTATTTTCAAATGGAAGTAACTCCTTATATACTTTTAAATAATTATTTTATTTTACAATATCTACATCATAACAATCCTATAATTAAAAAATTAATTAACAACATTGCAAATATTGTTACCTCTATATTATTCGATTAATGGAAAGGCAATTATTCAACAATTAGAAAAGAGTGAGGGGAGGCGCGTTAAAAAATTAATTTCATTAAAATATTATTAAAATTATACAAAAATTGATTACCACTTTTTCACTTTCAACAATTAAAACTAAAGCAGATTTTAGAAATTATTTATTAAACATATTTGCAGCAGATTTACACCAAGCTTAAAATACCAAATGGCATCCATTTCTTTTAACTAGAGAAATGGTATGAACTGTTCATTTGTTCACAGAATTTGACAAACAAGTCGACTTCAAATAATAAGGGTAAGCTTAGGGCCAGGCATTTTTATAAGACTTCTTGATATGTTAGGGCATTTTCACCAACAATTCAAAAGAGGCTCGTTATAAAAATTTATTAAACCTGCAAGTTATGATTGTATAAAATGTAAGGCTTGTCTTTTTGACAATATACATTACAATACTGTGCAACCTATGAATATAGTACTGTGATCTACGAACTTGTAGTGTATCATACAGTATAAGGGTATAGTGTAGTATAGATATAGGTGATTTTAGGAGCCCATGTTGAGATTCAATATGGATCTCGCGAACGCGACCACATTCTGAGGGCTGGAAGCCAGCCAGCTCATCTTCCCAGAGTGACACACGAAGATCTTCATAGTGCATTCATTTCTTGCATGGCATACAACCAGCCAGTGCTCAACGTCTTCTTTCTCTTTTCTGAATTCGGGTTAATCGGGTCTGTCGTAGTTGGGGGCAATCAGGCTGGAGATACCCAGGAATGTATCTCAATCAGAAGATCTTCGGGTGCCACACTAGGAGTCAGAGACTCACATCGCCTGTGGTGCTCATATTTTCGAAGAAATTGTCCGAACAGTAGCTCTCCGGTTTACTCCTTTCCAACTTGAAGGCTGTCTTCATTGAGGCGCTTATAAGAGTGTGTTGTACTATAGCCTTTTTGTTACTCCTTGTTGTGGCAATGGTCGCTGAAGGGAAAAACGTCTCATTAACTACCATTACAATTTTAAAGAGGAGAAGGTTAGGTGCAAATCATGCAGAACACAAAAGGAGTACTAATTTTTAGGTGCATTCAGGCTCTTTTAATACAGAGTAGATTTCGAAGACATTGCAAAATGTCAATGGGTACAAAGAAGAAGGTACTGAAAGCTTATGTAACATCTACTCTGTTATATGGTTGTGAGTACTGGAAAATATCACCCTCAATGCAAAAGAGACTAGAAGCAGTTGAAATGTGGTTTTACAGGAGAATGATGAGAATATCATGGGTAGACCATCAAACAAATGAAGCATTTGTGAGGAAAGCTGGAGCAGAAAAGTGTCTGATAAAAACAATCCGTGAAAGGCAGATGAGGTTTATTAGACATATCATGAAAGGAAGGGATAGAAAATCTTACCCTTACAGGTCGTATTGAAGTCAAAAGAAGCAGAAGAAGACAAAGATTAACATACTTGGAAAGTCTTGTGTGCCATATTGAAAAGTGTATATCAGCAAGTGAGAAGGAAAAGGTAAAAGCTGGAGATCTGCTACATATGATGAGAGATAGGTATCTGTGGAGAACCATGATAGCCGACGTCTAGAATGGATATGGCACCAGAGAAGGAAAACAAAGGAATTTTTATGCATTGAAGTAAGCGTCTTTTAATCAGTGTCGTTTATTCTAGATCCAGCCTCCACACCAGTTATTACTTATAAAGAAGATAAATAGCTCTGCCTAGTATTATGGTAGTGAGGAGAGTTTAACTGAGCCTTTATCTCACTAGTCATTAGCGATAATGTCATAGATAGGCGATAGTATAAGCCACAATGAGCTTTTCTTGAAGAGAAAGAAATGAAAATGAAGTGGCATCTTAAATAAATATTCCTGTCAAAAGAGGAAATAATGACAGGATTTAGATTTAGAATTTGTGATTTCTACAGTAAAAATAAAATACTGAAATACTGAAGTTTTTGTTTATATCACTCAGTAACTCCCTTAGTAACTGGGCTCAGATGGTGCCTTTCAGAAGGACTTTGTTGCGACACTGTAATATTTCTTGGCTGGATGCCCTTTCTGACGCCAACCAATAGCCTTTTCTTTTGTACAGTTTCAGTCTTTTTGCCTATTCGGGATACCCGAGGCCTCATGGTACAGTGCATTGCACTAACCATGAAGCTACGGCTTCTGGTTGAAATACTCATTTTTAATTGAATACGTTTTACATCTGTACAATGGTTTTGCAACTGCCAAACAACCATGCGTTTTGATGTCAAGATTACCTTTCTTAACTAAATTGCTAGTAACAAAGTTCCAAGGCTAATAAAACAAGGGAATGTGTAGATAAGACAACTAAATAAATTTGAAGACCTAGCTGCAAAATACCTGTGAAAAAACCCAACATTTTTTTTCTCTTCTTTTTTTCTCACAAAACAAAATCGCCTATACACTATTTCTTTTCTATTTCACTGGATAACACGTACCTTGTATCCAATGTAAAATGTAACAAAAAATTATACAAAAATGGAAAGCACTTACCCACGTTGAACATCAATCATACGATACCCAATCTCCAATGCCCAACGAACAACCTTTCTGGTATCAGGACCGGCATCGATATCGATAAGACCAATGCCAAGTCTAGGTAGCAAATAGTTATCACGTAAAATTAAATCAGGATGGAGAGGTTTATCCGATCTTGAGAAAGAGACGTTTAATAAAATCAGTAGTAGGCACACTAATGTGGACAAAACTGCTTTCATTTTTAGTTTTCAGTTGAACACACCACACTTCACGTTCGCTTCTTTATACAAATGGTAAAACTAAATTTAAGAAATATACATTTTACATGAAATTTCAACGTGACAAGAATAATTGACAAAAAAGTTAACAAAGAAAGATAACCTTTTTTGTTAACAAAGTGCTTTAGGACGTACAAATGGAGCATTACTGTGATAATTACCAATGAATGGGAGGTCTCTTTATACAACAAATGGGTTATTACCATTGTTTATTGTCGAAAGAGTGCCAAATAATCATAAGTAAATAATGGCTATTAATTTTTTGAAGTTGTAATCACCAGCAAATTATAGATAACCATTCGTAAACCCTTCCTCAGTTTTCCGTTTGAATAACAAAATAATATTAGCCTTTAAAATACAGGATATAAATATATATGTGTCTGTGATCGCCACGTGTTGAAAATTACCTTTGAGGTTTCAAACAAGAAAAGGTACACGAATAAAAGTCTCTCTACTATTGCAGAAACGCTTTCTTGTGAATCCTCACAAATTTACTTTTGAAGTTTCAAAGCAAAGTAGAAAAACCATACTTTTCAATGTTAGCTATAGATTTAATTTGCATTTATCTAATTTTTTCTAAGACGCAACGAGTTTACCTGTCTGATTCTTGACGCTGTTTGATTTACTGGGAGCTCCAAACATTTTAAAGTTTTTAAGCTGGGTCGAAAGGTCGAAGCCAAAAATCATATATTGTACTTACTTTAAAAGAGGAAACTTTCGTGAATTCAAGAATTATGGGGTGTATTGGCGAAAAGTTTGATGCCACGAAATATTAGAGGTTGCTTGCGAAGCTTTAACCTCGCAAAAATGTTCCTTTTTCGGCTCGCGAAATTTGACTGTTATTAAAAAAACTCAGGTAATTATTTGTGACATACTTTTAAAAAGGCTGCGCCAAAAGTATGTTTACAAGATACTGCACCCATATCTTTCATCAACAATATTAAAATGCAAAGTTAGAAATTTTAATGTAAACATCAATAATTTTTTTGGAAAATGCTCTATTCGGGAGAATTTATTTCCTAAATTTCGCAAATTTTCGGATACGCAAAACTTCCTTCCGCGAAAGTTTCTTCCTTTAATGTATTTGGGCGACAGCTCAAATCTGACGAGAAACAAGTTCATTAACTGATCTTTCAAATGTTCGAATGCTTTACTTTTTTTGTATAGTCATTAAGACCACTTATACCTATACAATAGTTAGAGCACTTCCTAATCCTTTCCTTAATCTTAACTTTAACTCTCTCTGCTCCAGGGGGCGGTTAAGGTCTGAACATCGTTGCTCCAGTTCTGTCTGTTGGCTGTGGCATGTCGGACGGATGTCCATGTGTTCCATCCAACCTTCTTTTGTTCATTCTCCACTATCCGTCACCAAGTTAATTTAGGGAGTCCTGGGTTCCTTATTTCTTTTGGTGTTGGCTAAAGATCTTGTCGACCACTGGGCTCCCAGACAGCTTTGACCTACTGTCATCATAATGCCGTTGGTGTCAGCGATCTCCGCTATCCCCTGTGTTGCATTCGAAATGATATTCATGGTTCTGTAAAAAGGAATGTTTTCCGGGTGCAAGTTGTTAGCCTGCAACCCAACACCCAGGCTCAGAGGATCAAGGTTTTCTGTTTGAGTTTTCCTTCCCTTTAGACACCGTAAGATCCACGATACATTACGGTGCCACCCCTATTTGCCACGTGGGGAAAGCGCCTCTTGTATGAATTGATCCTCAGGGCATGGACCAAACCAGTGAGAAGGAATCATAAGATCATGAGGAAAACAAAGGCTCAGATGCCAAGACGTAGTTAGAACAGATATGAAGAGGAAAGGAGTGAGAGACAAACAAGCTACAGGCAGAACAACATGGAGAAAGGAGATTGGTGCTGAAGACCCCTGATGTTATTCGCTGCAAATAAAGAAGAATATTTGGGTAACTAGCAAATTTATTTCCTTGCTAACGTATTCTAATTGTAACTGTTACGTAAAACCATAAACACACCCAAATTAATACAATTTATAGCGCAATGCACAATATACTGGATACAGTGGTTATTTTTTTTATTCAAAGAGAAGATAATAAGTCTTTATTAGTGCATATTCTTAAGTAACTTACTTATATATTGGGTAGATAAATATTTAGTAACACCCGATATCTCAAATTGTGGGTAATGTTATTTCGTTTCTTTCTTTTCTATTTGAAACTTCAGCATTTACCTAGGTATAAATGTATAAATTATAAGATAAGATATTTTATTTCGATTACTGTTATTACAGAGGCAAATATTTTCAAAGAAATAAAACGCCTTGTCAAAAAGTAGTAACATTGTTGTTTTTTACTATTTTGAAGTATCATGTATATATATATCTCTCTCTTACCAAAAGTTGGTTTTTCTATCGCTTTTTTGTTTGAAAAATGTATTATTTATTTATTTTTTCATTCATTCATTTATTTATTTATTTATTCATTCGTTTCCTTATTTATTCAATTATTTATTCATTCATTTATACTTCTTTTTTATCTCCATGAACTATTCAGGACAAATAATTTACCAATATTTCCGACCAAAATTAATAATATCGCAGCTATCAATATGTGTCCTGTAAAAACGAAGTACAAAAAAAAGGACGTGGTGGCCGAATGGTAGATCAACAGCTTAGCATAAGCAAGGTAACCTTGTTTGACTACCATCCACGTCCCTGGAATTACTGTATTCAATTCATTTCTTAATGGCATTATAAATGGCAGACTAATGAGTCTGTGCCTGTTTCCGGAGATATACAGCCAACAAACATGAAGAAAAAAAGTCTAAAAAAACAACTTCAAAATTAAAAGTGGCTTTCAGGTTTGCTTAGGATAAAAGAAGTTCAAAAACACCCGAAATAAAATGCACCTGTATTTTGGCCTTAATATATTTGGCCGTTATTAAAAAGCTGGAACATAAAGCGAAATCAAGCAAAAAATGTTACAAAGGATAGGGTTGAATATACTTTGATTAAATTATTGAATCACGTTTAAGATTATTAACAAAGAAAATTAAGGTTTACAGAAAATTAGTGATAAAATAAATTAACACCTTGCTTTTGTAGGCATTTTGAGGGACATCCTTAATGAACAAATTATATTTTAAAAATTTTAAAAAAATGCAAATTTCTAATAAGAAGCCATAGTCATTAATGATCCTCTTGAAATTTTAATAAGTTTGGTGTATAGGGTGCTAGTTAGATTTGATTGTCAAACAATAAAATGTTTTAATGCTACTATTGGGTATGTTTTTCTTTGTTGTTCCGCTTTTTGTAAATTTTGCACTTACGCAGAACTTTCTGATTGAACATGGTGGGTTAAATACGTTAGTTTGGATAAAATCTTGTAAATCAAGTATTTTATCGGCGACTAATTTTCCGGTACTTAAAATGCAGTTACAAACCTTTTTACAAACCAGTCAGAAGGGTGTTATTTAATCCGGTTGATGTATTCGAGTAGCGTTAAAAAGTCAATCAGGAAGTTAACGCAGAGATAAAACTATGAATACAGTTTATTGCAAAACACAGTTTTCTTTTTGTCGACCAAAACGGTCTGTGGCATTTGGAAGCGAGAAAACCAGAAGGGTTTTCTAAATAAGGGCACCAATTGTATTCATCTGGTGATGTTACTTTATTGCAAATTATACTTGGCCATAGTAAGCTCCCTTACCAAAAGTTTGGAAATCATTGGAAGGCCAAGATGGCAGGACAAATCTCAGTCAGATATTTTATCAAAAATATGACTGAGTTATTACCGACCTCTAAAAGGATCACTATCTTGTTGGGATTGGGAGGCTTGCATGGTTTGTTGATCTTGCGAGCTATGCTGCCTGGAGCCTTATGTTCCTGGTAGGGCCACCCATGCCAGACAGGTCAAAGGGGAGAAGGCAGGCTATATGTGATCCCAGGTCCTCCAGGTTGGAGGTTTTGTTTGGGTTAACAACCCACTCGTGTAAAAAGAGCCATGTTACAGAAACTTTAAACATCATTACTCACGAATATCAGGGAGCAGCGGAGATCGCCGATGATGACATTTTGACGACGTTGGGACAAAGCTTTTGGGAAGCTCAGCGTCCGATGGGATCTTTTGCTAATCCCCCAAAACGCATCATTATCGGACATTGGAATGTAAGATCCATGTACAGGACTGGAGCAGCAGCACAGATCGCACGGGAGATGGATAGTTACAGATTGGATAAGAGAGTGACTGCTATTCAAGTCCACGTGCCTCATAATGAAAAAGAAGATTCAGAAAAAGGTTAGGACAGGTATTAGGAGGCGTCGGTGGAATTGGATAGGACACGTGTTAAGGAAGGACCCGTCAGGCGATTGTGCTGTTACCCTCGTATGGATACCAGAAGGAAGAAGGAAAAGAGGCTGGCCAAAAACAACGTGGCGCAGAATGGTTGAGATGGAGCGCAACAAAGCAGGCTTTAGCACGTGGAACGCAACACGCTATGCAGCTGCAGACCGATCCAAGTGGACGAGTGATGTCGGAGTGATGAGAGTGTTATGCACCTCCTGGCAGGGAGAGGGTTAAGTTTAAGGTAAGGTTATTGCCTTATTTGTGCTCATGCCATTGTGAAATTTGATAAAATCATGGAACAATTATTAATTCAATATAGAAATGTATTATTTCATACCTATCCCTGTCGGTTCAAAATTCAATAGTTTATTGGATATCACGCTGGCTCAACACAGCTTCTTCAGGTCGTGGAATTGATTCATGGAGTTAGTCATTATACAGTTTTTGAATTGCTTGCCATTCTTCAAAGACTTGCTATTAATCCTTCTAGTCTTTGAAAAAGAATGTTGAGAGTTTCTTTGACTCACCACGTAACCAACGACGAAGTTTTGAGACGAGCAGGTTACAGCATGAAGCTTCTAACAAACATCAGTAGAAGGCAGCTGTCCTTTCCTAGGAGATGTGATCAGAAGGGAAGGAGTAGAGGACTTGGCTCTTACAGACAGGATAAGTTGAATAATAGGCAGAGGATGTAGACGGATAACATTCATGAAAAGCATATCAATTTGGACCGGAAAAAGTGAAATAGATGCTAAGCATAACAAAGGACAGGTCTCTGTTCAGAAGCATGACCGCAGACGTGGAAGGACATGTCACCTGAGGAGGAGTCTTTGGAATATTAATTTGCAACTTTAGTTTAAAAAAATAGCCATACGTTTTTAATAATATTAATATACGAGACTGAGAAAACCATGGGAGAAGTTTTAAACCATCAAGGGGAAGGAATAACCTGTATGGAATGATGCATTGAATTAGACTATCAGAACATCCAAATACCCACCCTGTGTTTTGAATGAAATTATTTTGAAGAATTTCACAATAACAAGAGGCAGTGACAGTTCGGGTGGATAGGACAAGCTTACCTATTACGCCATTATTGCCGATGCATCCCCATAACAGTGCTGAAACAGAATTGGCAAATGATGGTCGAAAATAAACTGGATTGTTGACCTCACTGGTTTCTTTTCATACTCTGTATGTTCCACAATGTGTGTTATTTCAAGAACATTTTTCATTCATTGCTGAAAACATCCTCCCACTCTTTACGAGTCCATCCCTTTAAGACTTTGTACCAACTTTTGCTATACCTTCTGTTGATTACTGAGAAAAATGGCTTTTTGCATCTGGGATGGCTTTTTAATCCATACTGATGAAGAATTCCCAATGACGTTGATATCGTGGTCTTCTTTGAAAACTCGTTAAAATGAGCGGAACAGTAAAAAATAAGAAAATTCTCTCAAGCAGAATTCTTCAAGACACTTTTATCCCTTTCTGGAAACACTTTTGGTCATCCTGTCCTCTTGTGAATTCCAACAGTACCAGTTTGTTGGTAAGTTTGAAATACTTTATAGGTTTCTGACTGTTGCTCTTACAATGTCTAATCCGGATTACCCCTGCCGATTAATTCTTTATCCACATCGACTTAATATTTTACTAAAAAAGGATTGAAAATGAGAGTTAGTAAATTATGACCTTTCATAGCTTGAGCTTTCTCTGACATACGGTCTACTGACTTATTGAGTTAGAGTAGTGGACATCCGGCTTATTTGGTTGACAAAAGTTTGCAGCAGGGTAGGCAAGTCAGTATGGGAAAGTGCCTGCGAGAGGGTCAGCAGCCCGACCTGTTCACGACAGTGTGCCACACCAGATGCACATGTTGGAGACAGGCAGATCTGTGGGTTGTATATCCTGTTTTTGGTTCCTGCGCGCCATCCCGTTTGCAAGCTGTCGCGTTCTCTTGTCCTCGCTCTTTTTGATTCCTCAATGGACAGTCGGGTGCTGCATCTGTTTAACTACGAACGCTTCCCCCAGCTGTCTGGGCCAATTCCTGCGAGTTTAACGTGAGGTCGCCGAGGTCTTACAGCCGCAGTGCTGTACGTCCTGTTGCAAGGCCTTCTTTGGTTGCTACCATCATCAATTCGATGCACATGTTATAAAACCTTTACGATAACATTTCTACCCGCAAAAAATCACAACATAAAAGCCACATATCCCATTAAATGTCAAAACCATACGACACGAAAAGACGGGCTACAGGTAGAAAACTGAAAAAAGGAAGTGGTTTAACTGAAATAGCCAAAAAAAATATCGTGAAATTTGCTAATCAAACTTCAAAGAAAAGAAGAAAGTTTCTGTCAAAGAAATAAGCTGTTTATGCGTTGATGCCTGTATCATCATCTACTGGTACATCAGATGGCTTTTAACCACAATTGCCAAAAACAAGAGCAAAGGTTTGCATCCATAAACAAAAGAAATTAATAGTGCAGAGATACGAAATCAATCAATACGTAAACTGAAGATGGCAAAGTAACTTGTGATCTTAATAAGTTGCCAGTAGATTTTAAGAAACCAGCTAAAACATTTTGAGTCAGTTGGTCAGGAAAGGCGTATGTTATTTTTAGCACGGAGCCGCATTTTTTCACATCTAGTCAAACGACAAGAACTACAGCAATGATGTATAGTGGAATAAGCAATGGCCTAAACACAAAGCAGCCTGAAAAACGGACAGCTTTTGACAAATAAAGAGACCAAAAAGCAGCTGGTCAACGTTACCAAGAACACAGCCCAGAAGTTAATCAATTGTCCTTGTCCATCTCAGAACACCTTAGCTGTTGCTAGTGTGGTTTCTTAAGGTTTACTAAGTCCCAGATATAGCGCGCCTCACTTTGCAGTTGTGACAGTTGAAGAGGCTGTTTTTCACAAAACAAACACACGTATTGGGGGACAGTAATTTTATCTTCAAGTTTAATATGTATTATTAACCAATGGTGCTTGATTTGATATTTTTTAAAGTAAAAAATGGAAGCGAAGTAATGCAAGCTAAAATATAACTAGTCAATCATAAAACATGACGAAGCCAATCAAAGATCAGACATCCAACATCTACCGTCCACATTGAAAAACTCCAGATAAAAAAAACCTCTTCAAACGGCCAAGTACAATATTTGTCAAAAATTTCAAAAGCCAAATATATGTAAGGGTACCGTTATAAGATATTGATTACTTGCCAATTATCCATCATAAACGATGTCTACACTCAGAAGTTGAAATGTTACCCGTAATGAAGAGAATACGTCAGATCTACATGGCCAGTTGAAACACTGTCAATCTCCAGCTGGACTTATGTTTTGCCAAAAAATATAACTTTATGTTTCTAATATATTACTTCGAAACATTTCCACTTATATAGCAACATACATGGTCAAAGTGTGCAGTAGAAACAACCGATGCCTAATTAACTTATTTGGAGTACCCCCACCGACTCAAGCCCCTAAAAATGCTCCTCTTATTATTTTCCTCCAAAAAAAATTCCCCACCAAAGGATGAGCCAATTTTCCGTAAAAACTGCCTTGGTATTCAAAATATGTTCTGGAACTCTAATGGCAACAGCGCGATTTCACTCATCCCTTTCCATTCTACAACCAACAATTAATCTTACTAAATGTTGTAAGCTCCAGAAATTATACGAAATGAAAAACCACTAGATCTTTTTACCTATTCGATCCATTAAATCAAATTCAATTACACATAGTTATCATAGCTTTCTGACCAGCTACCACAATGCTTCGTGTAAATACTAAGAGAATTACCGTAAAATAAAAATTAGGTGGCATGTAAGCGGCAATTTTAAAGGCTTGTTTTTCTTTACATTTGTACGATACTTATCCCTTTAGAAAATATTGCTCAAAGAGACGGGCGATAATAAGGGCAATTGCTCAAAACATTAATGTTTTCAAGCGACTTTACTGTTACAAACATTTTCTTTTCATCATTATGTTGGAATCCATCTCTACATAACACTTTTACGGCTGTTCTTTGGATTGAACTTTTGTTTCAGTCTGCATCGATCAAGCTTGTCTCGACCGAATGCCCGGTCGGCACCTTCCTAGTATTAAATCCTTTTCTTTTTCTACAAAGATTTCTTTAATTCTACGTCCGCACCTGCCTGTATCGCCCTAAAAATGTAAAGGAAATACCATGGTCGTGTAAAACATAAGCAGAAAGGAAATGAGGATAAGAAGAAGGAAACAAAAATATGTTTAACTCCAAACAGTAGTTTAGCTTTCAATGCAAAGCTAAATATCAAATGTTCAGAGAAAACCAAACAAGAATTATTTCTTCTGTTTTAAAACAAAACGAGCAGAAAATACTTCCACGTTTGGATTGCTCTACCACGGGTGTAACGCAGAAATCGCACTGAATTGCAGACACTGCTGACTACCCATGGAAAGTAATTAACGATAGTCACTTAAACATCCCGAAGGTAAAAAGTTAACCAGCAAAGTACCTCAGTATAACAAAAACCTAGGCTTTGCATGGAGCCTGAGTACTAATAGTGATTGTCAAGCAATCGGTCAATGACGCGTTCTGAACGTAGAGGCTTATCCTGGTGACAAAATCCTTGTCACTCTAGTATGTGTTAACTGTTTATTTGTTTCCTTGGCTTAAAATTTTCAATATGTAAAGCCGCCATTTCTGAGATTTTACTAATGCAACTTGATAGAGTAAAACTAGTTCTATGCTAAATATCTGCAATGAAAGGTGGATATTGGGCCTTTCAAAACGTCAACTTGTCAGTGTCAAGACCATGATCACATTTTCCTCTGTTCGGCAAGGATCTTGGACTCGAGTTTGATCCGATTATCAATAGTTTAATAACATTTCGAATTCAATTTAAATACTATTACTATGACAAATGTTATGTAAATGTTAATGTTTGTCTGTTTGTCTGTCTGTCGGTCGGTCGGTCGGTCGGACAGTGAATGATCGAAGCCCTAATGAATGAATAACTGAATCCTGGTCTACAAAAGTAAATTGAGGAATACGAATAACATAACATAGCAACCGGATCTTGGAGAGCTCAGTCAAACAGGCTAGTAGTGTCCAATCCCATTTTTCTGGAGTTTAAAGGTACTGTTCCCTTTGCTAAATTTTTATTCAGTCACTACCAGTTAAATGTTGTATCAAGTAAAGTAGGAAGCAAACCGAGACCCTCACATTGAAGTAGTTATCAGTCACTGAAAGTGTTTTGCAAATCGGCAAATTTCAACAAATATTTGATTGAGAAGCTCTGAGTTTTGTAACTGTGATTAATTGCAGTACAACTATGATCATCTAATTATTAAAGGCAGTCAAAATGAACATAACTAAAGTTATTTTCCGCGAGTGAGAATTGGTGCAAACATTCTATTTGCTGAACATTTACTTTTTTGGGTTTTAGGGGGGGTTGGGTTTGCGCCGCTTCACATTTAGTGCCCCCCGAAAAATCCTTGCCTAACAAGTTTGTAAACCAATTTTGCCATCGCATACTGGAAAAAGCCAATCATCGCATACTGATCATAAAACCTTTCCCCCACGTGTAATTGCGGATTCGATGCATTTCACAGCTGCACTGTATTCTGCGACAACTCTGTAAGAATTGTCAAGAAAATTAACGACCGTTGGGTATAAAACGTACCTCGTACAACGCCTTTCTACTCCTGCATATTGCTGTTGACCATACATTTCTGACACTGTGTACCATATAGTTGTTCTTCAGCAATATGCTTAATAAAAACATGACTGTCTAAAAAATCACCTTTAGCCTTCCTTTATACAACTTGTAATCTATAGCGAACCTGTGCAATAAAATTAAGATTTTAAATTTCCAACTAACCTCTCTCCATTCTTCTGTCCCCTCCTTGTCCTCTGTTACGGTCCATGTTTTGATTGCGATTACTTGAGATATTACTACGATTTCTATCACCCATACCCATTTGGCGCCGATCTTTGGAAAACAGGCCTCCTTGTTTGAAATCTAATATCTTTTCATGCTGATCCACCAAATTCCCTAACTACAAGGACAAAAGGATTCAACACCAAAGTTAAAACCCTTCGGCGACAAGTAACAATGGTATCGGGATTCAAAAGGCTGCACTATTAAAATGAACAATTAATCATATCATTAGATGTTAAAACAAATCAGTGCTGAGGAAAATATAGCTGTACATAGTTTGACCAAAAATTTTCCAATAAACATGTTACCCAAGACAAGTGTATCAAAAACACAAAAGGTTTGAAGTATATTTACAATGGCTTTTGCTACAAAAGCACCTTTTGCGCATTAACAGATATAGTAAAGGTTGTTCGTATGATACACATTTACAAGGTAAAAGTATCTGCATAAAAACAAATTCTACGGGAGGATTTGTTTCAATGTAAAACACATAGCTAACAGAATTTAATGAGAAAATGGTAGTTAGATTACACCGTTTCCAAAAAGGACAAGTTTGCTTGTTTCTGTTTGTTTTACTCTGTACACATGTACACTCTGTATAAAACGACAACTTTAGTTACACCAGATAATGTATGAGAATGCTCTTTAGCGAAAAGCTTCTGCAAATATACTTTGAACTTTTTGTGTTCTTGATTACACTAATCTACTTTATCCATGGCGGATTCATTTTCTACATTAGCCACCATTTGGTCAATATTTTAAAAAAACACTGATTTTGATCTATTTCTAGAATAATGGTAACACTGATTAATGATTTTATTAAATCTCTTCCTTCCAGGCCTCATCATCCTGTGGAACTTAAAGCCAAGGGCATTATTATCTGGTTATAAGCTCGTCTTCTTTCCAATACACAAGCCAATATAAATAAAGCTAATACTTGATGCTGCAACGCAGACGACAAATCAAACAATTGGTTACAAATATCAAAAAGCCTGCAAAGGAAAGAGCACTCGGGCTACAAAACCAAATTTGGAGGCATAACAGTCGTCTTCATTTGCTTGTATGACAAAAAAACGTAAGAATTAACAGGAACTTTTATTTTTCAACCAATTTCAACACGGTACAAATGTAAAGTACCATATTCTGCAACAACGTCTAAGGCTAAAGGTGTGCTTAATACTACTGAAACTGCCCTGTGGATTTTTTTAAGTCAAGTTACCTCATAGAAATAAAAAACAATAGATAAAAAAACTAATTTTTAAATCTGAAAGAAAACAACAGATATCGACCAAATTAGTAAACAAACGCTTACACATGTGTACACATTTCCTACCGCTTAATGGTACCGTGAGTGTGAATTCATATGAAAGGGAATGAGCAGGTAAAAGATAAATACAACGAAATATGCTCTGGTGTTGGCATATACCTATTTTTCTGCTTTTTAACTCCTTTCAATACAAACCTATGAATTCAAATACAACGCTGAAAATAACATTTTCAAGGCAGTGGCTAATGTAAACGCTCTTAATCGCATTTTCCATTTCTTCCCATTCACGACATTTAGTGTCGCGCAGTTGTAGTTTTAAAAGCCTCCCAAGCTTATGTGTCTAGGTTGTGCTATATCATTAGTAATTACCTAGGGGAGATATACAGACTAAAATACCGTATTCTCGATTAAGCGCCTCCTTTTCTCCTTTTTCTTAACACTGGGGATTTATATGGTAAATGAAATACTTTCGTATAGGATTTATTATTATTCTCGTTCCCTTTTCTGTTAATTTTGGAATAGGCCTCACCTCACCACCACCACCACCTCAAACGGCGATTTTTTAAGTAGGAATTCATCCGAGGAGATACCGTAACCCCTTTTTCCATGACAACAAAACTTTTAATGGGAGGAAATGGAGAACTAAATATTTAGAACCTCTTGCAATATTCATCACAACTCTCATTTGACAACAAAATCGGCCAAACAACAACAGTAACAAGAACCCTGAAACAATATCACACAGTTCTTTCTAACAAAGTAAAGTACCTTCTCAGCTAACTGAAGTGCCAGACTCTGTAGACGTGTGGGTTCTGCACCATGATAAAGAACCAGTGTTTGTGTTGGCTCATCTAGCGACGCCTAAGAGATTGTTCAAAGATAAATTTTGTAAGTCGTAACCTGTTAATATTACTTCATGTAAAAACAACTCTAAATAAAATTAATTTAAATAACCCGATCGATCTAATGTGATCCAGCGCTCTTATTATAACTATTGCCATTTTTAAAAATTTCATATTATGTAATCTATCATTAAATATCTTCAAAAAATGGTGTAAAGCTCGGGCAAAATATACAGTAAAATGCTTACTAAACTAACAAATTGGAAATCGCCTTCTTTACATTTCAAAAAAGAACTCGGCATTCAAAAGTGTAACATTAAGCGAGTTGTTTCTTTAAAATTGAAACGCAGCAGATGAACTGAATTTGACAAGAAAAAATTAATAAAAAGATAAAACAAAATTAAAAAAATACGTAGATAGATAGATAGATAGATAGATAGATAGATAGATAGATAGATAGATAGATAGATGCGATAGATGGATGGATATAAATAAAAAATTAAATATAAAAAAAACCAAAACAAAATAACATATAATCTGACTGTACGCGGAATTTTCGTGATGGAGGTTCTTTTAAACAGAAACCTTTATGGGTCAACCAAGTTGCTATGGAAAACTGTATATTTATCAAATGCCCTTATAAAATATGTACTACATGTAGTATATATGTTGCCAACCAAACAAACGTTCCTAAAAATTTAATACCTCAGGGTGTGACCGAGTCGCGTGTAAATATAAGATAGCAAATGTATTCTCATAATTGTTGACATAATTACCTGTAATTCGTCATTAATTATCATTTTACTAATGATGCTATGGACAATGGGCACATCCAGTTCAAACATCCGTGACAGTGAAACGAGGCTGCAAATCAAAACAAAAAAATGTAACAATATCTCCAAGCACAAAATACCAGAGAGCACTATAGAAAATTAAAGATACTAAAGCCTTTGATGTTGTAACCAAAAACATAGCTGTCTGTCGCAACCCTATAACTCTGAACCAAAGTTAATATGAATTTACCCCATGTGTAATCCTTATAAATTTGTCACTTTCTCACTCTATCGATTTATATCTGTCTGTGTCTCTATTCAGTCGCCTTGTTCAATCTAGGATAATGTCCAGGATGTGTTGATGCTCCCTGTTTAAATGAAATGCACGAGTGCCCTTCAATCTTGAACGACGGTGTTTTGGCTATGTTGAATTGTTTGACCTGATACAGGGCAAAGCAATCTGGTTGACACCCCAGAATCTCCAACATCAATGAAGGCCAAAGGTAATATAACGAGGGAATGCAGCAGCTATTACGCCAAGCAATTAGGTGGCTCTAATGGGGTATTCTATTTCTTGTCAAAGACTGCTAAAACACACCTCATTTGTTTACTGGGCAACTAAAAACGGTCCATGACACAAAGATTCATAAAATACCAAAACCTACGGTGGTTTTCCTTCTTTGGGGCAATCAATATTATTTTCATAACAGAATGCATTATGAAGAGCAAAGGGAAAAGGAAAGAAATAAAACAATCACAGTAAACGATACTGTACATAAACAATCTAATTACTATATTAATCACTATTATTTCCATCCGAATTAGTCCAAAGCCATCTTATCATATTACATATCCTAAAAATTAGCAAACTCGGTGAATAACACTAATTTACAAACTAAATTCTTTTCCACAAATAGAGGCAGCCGAGGTAACGTTTACCAATTGTTATACGTACTCGACATTTGCGTGGCCGTGAAAGAACTTTAAACGAAGTCGCTATTAAAAATGGTAGCCCCTCTCCAAAAGTGCAAAAACGACAACATATAGTGTTCCATTACACTATCAGTAATGCAATTTAACATTTCATTCTCGGTTGCAGTTCTTCATGTACAATGATTTACATGATAAAAAATATACAAATATATCAAATTATGAAGAACGAATGGTCACCGTTAAAAAAGTTTGTGGCCAAAAAGAAAAGGGAGGGGGGCTTTTTATGATTTTTTTCGTTCAAAAATAAAATATTGAACGGGCCACAAAGCCGTTTAGTCAAGGGACTATGAAAAACAGAGGTTTAAAAATGAAAGGAATAACTTAACTTTCGACTTTAAAAGTTCAGGTCATAAGATGGTGAAAAACAAGTAATTGAGATAGATCATGGAAAGACTTCCTTACTCGTGCACCTAAAAAAACGGAATCGGACCAAAAAAACCCCCCTAAGACTAAAACATCGGAAACTAAGCAGCAGAAATAAATTAACAATACTATAAAAAGGAATTGGAAATGACATGTGGAACGCGCATACCTGATTGAATCGTAACATTTGTTGTAACTGAAGAGATACGTCCTTAAGCTCTCCTCTTGTAACTTCCTACAAAATAATTAAAAAATTAATTAAACGAAATTCTTGCTAACTTTTAAAAATGTGGCAAACATTATTTTATCAATGTTCCCATAAGCAAAAGAGACTCCGGCAATGCTTTTAGTATAAATAACTTGAAACGTTTACTTTAGTGTTGCTCAGGATTGCACAAAGATCAAGCTATTTGTTGTTTTACCTGGCGCAAAAGTTGAATCGAACATTGTTGCGATAAGCAGAGTCACTAAATTGTTCAAAGAATGGATGGAAAATGATGAATTGACATGTCAATAAAAATTAAGTACAAAATTCCTTTCAATGTTATACCTCTGAAGAAATAAAAGAAAAAGTGTATAAAATGCAGACACTGACGAGTGTTATTCCTGGAGGCTGTGCAAAGTTCCTGCAAAAACTTAACTTTTCAATCAATAAGCCTTTTAAAGCATTCTCCCGAGAATATTACAATGAATGGAATCGCAAAAATAAAGATGAATACACTACGGATAGCATAATCAAGCCTCCAAGCCATGAATAGCAAGTAAAATGGATGGTCGAGCCATGGGAAAAAATCGTTAGCATCAATAAATCAGTTGACACTTGTAGAATCACTACCAGCAATTCAGTGAAAATCCACTGCCTATCTGCCGGTCAGGCAACCTTATATCTTGAGTACGTTGCTCAGCCAACACTTCAAGACTTAAGATTTCGGCGGCGATATTGTCATTATGAAAGATGCTGAAACAGACGTGAATGAACAAATAATACAATAGATATCTCTGTAAAATAAAGCCATATATGCTTCATCTTTCCTAAAGTACATAATGTAAAATATTAGTGTTATCGTTTTCTGCAATTACTGCGTCTTCTATTCGATAAAATACGGTAGCTGTGAATTTGTATTTTGCTTAACATTGCATTTCATCATCTTGGTGCACAACTTCATTATGGAGAAAGCATACGACCAATAACAGGCGTTAAACATGATATTATATGCATTACATGCTATTAACTACGTCTAAATTGCCCCTGAGCTGCTATGGTTTAAATCAGTACCATCAAGGAGCCTGATAAGACCATAATATCAAACCTGTCTCCTTAACATTACATGTATTGCATAATGTGGACTGTTATTTCAAAATAGACTCGTCCACACACAACAACATCGATACCTGCATATACCAAGCACAAGATGAATTATAGTTATCAGCAGCCACAGGAAAAGCCTTTTAATAAAACATTCGTGTTAACTCGAAGCATTATGGTTCCAATACAAGCAAAGGTGGTTAAAAGGCAAATGCTTCGGGAAATCCAAATCAAGTATTCTTTGTGTTTTAGGACAAAACTACCAAAGAATATTTTTAATTTGGTATTTATCTACCACGGGTGTAACGCTGAAAACCGCACTGAATGGCGATATCTGCTGACTGCCCATGGAATTTGATTTACAGTTTACTGAGGTATAAGGCCTAAGCATAAGAAGAAGCTGGTTATACGTACACACCAGTGATACCATGCTGCACATATCGAAAACTTAACGTCAAAAAAACAAGTATAAGCACATAGTATTGGGCTTCGTCCCAAGCAAATCCATAAGTTATTTATCCCACTATAAAGCCCTGTATAACAAATATGATCAGATACGAACTGGATTAAAATAAAATACGAATACAGGAATGACACAATGTTTTCATACCTTTTTAACATATGTTTTATTTCCTCTGATTTATTGAAAAGATTCCAACACTAAATGAAAAAAGGAAAAGAAAAAGACGGTGCATTCAAACGCGTATGATAGCAAAAATACAAAATATACTACTGATAAATACACATGTAAACTTTTATTTGTCTTGTGTTTTTATATATTTAAATAGTCCTACATATAATGCAAGTTTAAATGGTTAGCCACTTTTTCAAAAATGTTCTTGGTAGTGTGACGTCTCACTTGCTTTCGAAGCTGAAAATTTTGCAATTAACCTTATTGGCTAACAATGGATTTTCAACCCCACGCGTTTTTCTATATGGTGGGTGGACTCAAGCGGCAAAGTTGTCTTTAAACTGGTCCTTTCCTTACAAAGCTATACAATTAATGTAATCCACAATACTTACTTGCACTTGATAAAAGCTTTTCATGTTCAGAGGTACAAGCATATGGAGACCTTTATCAAGACTTGAATTTTCAAAAATAAACTACAAAATGGGCTTTTTCAATAATATCAACACTGATCAAAATATGGGTGGTTTGTTTCAAACAAAAGATAAAGACCCCTTTTTCAGAAGGTAAGATTAAATTGGTATAAATTTAAGGAGGCAATACCATCACTTAGTCTCCTGAATTCGTAATATATCGTAAAAAAGTTAAAGGGTGTGCATGCACATCCAAAATACTACTGTGGTCATCATACTGAGCGGATATACCTATCTATCCTTAATAGTTTTTACATTCTCCAATATATTTTAAATGGACACCCATCTTTGTATCATCGCGTACCAAGGTTCATAAATTCAACTGGCCATTAGACGTAAACACTGGATGTCACCGTCAATTGACATCCAATGGTTTTAAGGATCCAACAGTCTGGAAAACTTTCTAATCAAACCAGTAGCTCTCAGGTTTCTAATATTTTCATGGCAGACGTAATTAAACTGTCACAACAAGAAAAAAATATACTGGTGTGACAAATCTCCACTAGAGTTGTGTTCATTATTCAATCACGCTCAACAGAATACCGTGCGCATAAGCTGCATTTGTTCCAAGTGCAAATTAGCGATAACAAACCATGAAATCTGCTAGACTCGAAGCAAACACGTGCTGGATAATACAGGCAAGTAAATCCTTAACTTAAAAGAATTTTGCTTAAGCTCTCTTTTACGTTTCGAAGGAAAAGGGTGACAACACCTTACCATAAAACCAGAGTTCGCCTCTTAAATTTGCCTAGGAAGGAGAGCACTGCCTTTCTAAAATACATATTAACACTAAATAAACTATGAGGCTCAAAACAGCATTCCCTCATATGAACACGTGTCCCTTGACGCTCTGAAAATGCATTGTCGTTCTTCAGAGTAGGTCCAAATATAAGAAAACAACTGAAACTAATGCTTCGGAAATTCAAATGCTTTAACAAGAATAGTATAGCCTTTGCCCCAGCTGCTCTGAAAAAGCTAGAGCATCTTTCATTTATACATTTTATCACAAAGATGTCAAAAGTTGGGCAGCAAGACAAAACATCTGAGGATAACAATGAAATCTTTAATACTATGGATAACACAAAAGTCACTCCCTTTGTTGTTTTTTTCAAGTACCTGATACATCTGGCAAAGCAGGATCAGAGCTAATGAGTAGTTTATTCTACAGTATATTTTTCAGAAAGAAAATATATGACCTACCTTGATTGCTAAAACATATTCGCAACAATGTTTCCAGTCCCCTGTTTTCATTGCTTTAGCTGCAGCAACAATATGTTCTCTCATAGTTTCAGGGGGGCCTGATACAAAGATTAAAAAACCAAAATAAACTTAAAAGACTACATACGTGTACCCATTATTTCAATACTTTTGTTTAGGTTTATAGCACTGTGATAAAGGTATGCGAGAGATTAACCTTAAACAGCCAACATTACTGAGGTTACTGTGCACAACATATCAATACCTCACCCGGAAAACCCATAGAAAACGACGAAAAAAAGAAAGGGACGGATCATTTAACTGATTGTAATAAATGCAACCGTCATTTTCTAAGCACAGTTATGATATGTTGCTTCTTGTAAATGGCAGAAACGATTTTTTCCGGTCAAAAACCTTCCCTACTTAAGATTAGTACAGGGTCGCAAAGTTATGCCAGGAAGTAGTCGTGATTCTGAAAGACCAACATGACAAATTGTTTGTATGTATATAGTACAGCACATGTGACCTTATCTTTCTATATACACATACACACATTGCAACTGGAAACCCACGCACAAGAAACGTCCATGTGAATAATTATTCAAATTTTTTTTTAATCTGGAGACCCTACACCCTTAACTTTTTTTAGGTCCGACAAAGGTCGAATAAGAGCGATTACATAGCAGTAAAATACCGTCCGCTCATCGCTGAGTTAAACTTACAAAATATGTTACAGGGCAACAAATAGATAAAAAACTGTTTCTAATTTTTGTTTATGCTCTTAAAATGTTGTTTAAATGTCATATCAGCGTAAATCCCATGCAAATTAATGGCGTTTACAAGAGTACATTTCTAAACGGGATAAATAGCAGGATTTAAAATTTTTTAGTCATATCAAAACCTACTTTTCTTGGGGCTCTAACGCAAACTATTGTAATTAAGATTGTAGTGTTCACTGTTAATCGTTCGATGCCATTAATTCGTATAGCTGTTTTTCCTATAAAGAAAATATAGATCGGTCACCTACTTCTTTCTTTCGTTTTCACTAAGCTGCAGATGTAAAGTTTCACTGCTGCATTATGAGTTTAGGAAAATGTGTAGCAAATTAATCATTTAAAAACACACTACATTTGTATTTTGAACAATCTTGCTCACTTACAAAATACCCTTGTGACCAGAAATTAGTACATTGATAAACAATTTTCTTGTCGATCATATTATCATTCTAGCAATAAACAGAACCACTTACCAACTAACGGCTGCCTCTCACTCATTCGAAGTTGGTGTTGAAAGCTCTTGCTAATGCTCTTTCTTCTGTAGTCGAACTCGTGTGCTACAGAAATGGGCAAAGTCAAATGAACAAATAGGGCATTAGTTTTCCGTCTTAACCTTACAGGTCGATATAAAGAGTAAACTTGGTGCGCATATTAATCTCCTCCCTTCCTAAATTTGGAAAAAATATTAAGAGCAAAAAACCCCAACAAATCATAAAAGTATCATGCCCTATCGTGACTTTTCAATGACGTTAACAAGGCAAATCACCTTGGTAATGTATTTACAAAGGATACCGAAAAATACTGCTTTCAAATAAAAGTTAAAACAATATCGTACGGAAGGACCGGAAGCAACGTGACATTAAAAATTATTTAAATGAAATAAAAACAAGCTGGAGAAGGTTGAGTATGAGAGAGAACCTCAAGAATGGTAGAGCTCATAAAATGACGACTGATTGGTTAATATAGCATAAGGTGTCGATAGTTTCCCCTAATGACTGAGTGTCATTTGGCGAAACTGTTAGTGAAGGGGTAAAGGGGGAGTAAAGGGAACAAAGGGGGATTAAATGGCAAAAGGGGCAGAAAAGATGAGTAACATGGAAAAGGGGGAAGTAAGGGGGAAGTGGAGAAAAATGGTACGTAATAATGGTATGGGAAATGGCGAAAAACGCTATAGTGATTAAGAGTTGAAGGAAATTTTCCAGCTGTTAGGGCAAGACGGCTGGTAACAAAATGGAGAGGCCTGGGAAAACGGAATAAGCAACTGAGAGTAACAAGGTTACTAGGCTTGGGTGGAGGGGAAGATAAGGAAGATGAAAGGAAGATGACAGGAAGATGAAAGGAATAATAATATAATAAGAACAAGAGTTGGCAAAAAGTTCGTATTAGTAACACTAGAATAACCTCACCTGCCATGAATGGTATCTCAATCAGCATAACAGATGTCAAGTAGACACACTCTAAAAGTTCAAGATTAATGTGCATGTGGAATGGCATCTAAAAGAAACAAAACGGGCAGATAAATGAACAAAAATAGTGATGGAAAAAACAAAGGAAAACATGTTGTACCGAAGTGGTCTTAAAGCAGAACCAACAGCTTATGTGGACATCCGCTTTCAATAAATTGCATTATGCTTTGCGCTCAATCTGATTTTTAACCTAACAATTACTTTATGAAGAAGAATACCTAGCTGTAGCCTGATATTTCAATTTTCATTAAATCCCAAAATTTTGAGATAAGCTGCTTGGGGACCTTTGACAACTTTGTCAAATGTTGCCAATGGGCAATTAATATGCCAAACCCTTCTAGTCATTAGTTACTTTGTGCCACTAATAAAAAACAAGGTAAATTTATTAATTTCAAATTTGACATGTACATGAATGCAAAAACTTGGTAGATTCGGCAATAATACTGGGAAAATGTGTTTTCTAATCGAATAGGGCACTGCACAAAAATCCCGTTTGCAGGCTACCGGCAATGTGGTAATTTAGTGCTTCATATAAGTAATCTAACTTTCTTTTTACGTTTTCAATTTAACAAATTTAAATTTAACTAATCTTTTAAAATTCAGCTTCATTGAGATATGATGTACTTAAAAAATTAAATACTCAAGAAAATTGTATTTCTGGTCTTGATAAATGCACCTTTAGAAAATGGGTAACAAACTTAAATGGACCTTGAACAAAATTCCTGGTTTCTAATGTGTGTACGGGGGGGGGGGGGATTTAAACTTCTTCCCCTACTTTCATACCAGTGAAATACTGCTCAGAACTGTACACTACTGAAAAATTCATCCTCAATCGAGTACGTTACTGGAAGACATAACTGAATAAAGTGACACCTCCACACACTCCTAAAAATGGGGGGGGGCGCAGGGGAAAAAGGTGTCGGAGAAAGGAGCATAAATGTATTAAATTTTAGATATTAAAAATACGGAGGGTAAACATACCAATCTTCTTTTCTCAATCTTCTCCTGCTCAGGTGTCCTTTCGTTATTCTTAAGGTTCATAAGTCCCTAAGAAAGAAGACAACGTACAGGTAAATCCACGCAAAAACTAATACATTAGCTTTGATAATGAGTACTCTTAAGATTTCGAAGAACCTAAGCAACGCTCATTTTCCGCGATTTACCTTAATAACTTTCTGTATGTATACCCACTCCATTCAATTACGAGGAGAACTTGGGGAAGTTGATGACGTTTCTGTACTGCACACATTAATTTAACATAAATTTATTAACCGTTTGTCACATAGGATAATTACTTTCATCTTTGTATTCTAACTAGCAAACTCTCTCAAAGCACATGTCAGGTTCCTTAGTAGTCCTCACGCCACTCCAATGTCAATTATTTTTTGTTCTGTATACACGTAGCATGTGACAAAAAACCCCTTATTTTTTCTTTTTAAATGTACAAGACCATGGCATATAAAATGAGTAAAACGTTGAGTTGTCTGATAAATATAACCCTCGGCTTTAAATATATGGCAAAGCCGGAAAACGTCCAACTTGGGAATCAAAAACCAAAAGTAAGCGTTTTACTCTTTCAAAATCAAAATCCTCTTACAAAAAATGGCCTAAATATTTTGTAAATTTTTACTAATGAGGACCTTTTATTACAAAGACATTTTCTGTAGTACCATTATTTATCACAGAGATAAAAAAGAAAAAAGAAAAACCAGATAGCATTTTAATTTTTTCCAAACTATTTAAAATGATTTTTTTCTAGTCATTATGAGCCCTGCTACAATGAAACCATACCTCTATTTGTGTTTTTGTGTAAGTAATCTTTATCAAAATCACGCATATCAAATACAGGCTTTTACACAGTTAATGTAGTATTAACAACAGAATTTCGTATTCTACAATTCAAGTACTCCTTGACTCTTTGATGGTATTCGGTTTACTATGTCCTATTCGTAAAAGGCTGATCTGCAAGATTGTTTTGTTTTTCGCCAATTTTTTTTAAATGACGCTTCTTCGCCGAAATTTTCTTTGCATACGGATCATATTATGGACTCTCATATCAAAGAACCAAGGTTGGTCGAAAATGTTATTCATGCTCTTGATCAATCTAAAGCGCTTCTTCTAGATTCTATTCCTGTAGTAGTTTTGAAAGAGTGTGTATGTCTGAGCTATCTTTCTTGTCGTCCTCTCAATCATATTCAGTCATTTTGTATTTGTGCCTTGTCCGTCTTCCTCAAAAGCTACTAATGTAGCTTCTGATTTCAAGGGCGCCGGTGATCCATCCGATTCTGAAAATTTTAAACTATCAGTCTTCTTTCTGTTATTGCTAAGCTCTTCCAACCTCTTAACAACAATGTACTAGTGAAAGTGTTGCAGAGTCCAGGTAGTCTTTGTTGCTGTTCGTGAAAGATCTAGGCCCCAGCTCTGTTAGAGACCTTTTGACTGTAGCCAAGGAGAGTATATATAGGTTTATCTGTTGAAGAAAGCTCTATGGCTTTGAAGATTACCAAGGCATTTGAAAATGTGTGGCATACTGATAGGTTCATAAGCTTTTGCTTTTGGGATTTCTGGATAAGTTTCCATTATTCAGTCCTTATTCTCCGGCGTGAAAATGCGTGTTACAGTAGATGGAATTACATCTGACGAGTATTCCATTGATACTGGCGTTTCTAAAGGTTTTTTTCTCAGTTGTAAACTCAATTCCTTTTTTCACATCAATGATCTTCCCTGTAACTTACTTCACTTCATCAGCATCTATCCTGATGGAACTACCTTGTACTCCAGCGCTGGTTACATGCCAATTCAGCAGGAACAAGTGGAACTTGGGGAAAATTTTGCGTCTCGACCTATAGGCTGTTTGGCAATGGATAAAGTGATTCGTTTCTTTTAATGCGGCAAAAAAGAAACTCGTGTTCACCAATGGAAAGCCGAGTCTTTCTCTTCCTCCGATTTTCATTAAAACTCATTCTGACATTAACCGTGGTGAGGCTGCTTTCTGCCTCAGGAAGTCCTCGTTAATGGGACTGCTTCGTTTCTCATTTTCTCCATATTTTTCTTGGGGCTTGTAAATTCGATATATTTGTAAGTCTGGTTCTAATAAACTGATTCTTTCCCGCTATAGAGTAGCTCAGTTTGTTGCATCTCGTGTAAAACGTTTTTCTTACCGTCTTCATCCTCACTCAGTTACTGCTCCTCGTTCTAATAAATCTTCCTATGAGTGTAGTTTTTTTTACCGGACAGCTTTTATATTTTATCTCCGTCTATTCTTCTGAACATTCTGCTACACGATTGACCGCAGTTTGGGAGTTGTGATCAACGGTACGACTTTGTCCAATCTTGTGTAGTAACCGATGGTTTTATTTCAGTCACAAGTCATGCAAATATAAAAACACAAACAGTTTCACTATCAAGAAACCCAAGAGATAACGTTAATAGATGGTAATTTGTTTTAATTACTATAAATATTCCAAAATCAAATGAAAGAATGTAGAACAATTAGCCAGAAAAAAAATCACATTTAACAATCTGTTTACTCCTTTAAATTAACTAAATTTAGGTATAAAGCAAGGCATAACGTCTTTTAATGGTCCCTTTCAGAAGTAAACGTTAATTGGGTGTATATATGGCCAAACCAAATTTACTTGCAACTAAACCCTGATAACTCCTTCTTATCAAAATTAACAATTCTTTTCTTGCTACAGGGCTTTACGTTCCAATTGCTTGGTGCACCAAAGAAGCAGCAGTAAGACTCTGTAAAATTTAGTGTCGTAAAAAGTAAGCAATTTTTTCCCAAATACCTGTGCTAAAAGCTCCTTTGCTCTACCAGTAGTTTGCACGTCATGTAAGGCATTGAAGGCATCCCTTATTAGACCATGGCGAAATGCACACATACCCAGCTGAACCATAGTGCGATTGTACAAAATCTATAAGAAAAGGTACAACTACAAAATTACTGCAGGTGCACATCAACGTGATTCTACTATGGTAGCAAATATCCAATTTTAGTACATTATGTTACGCAGTGGCTCATTACAAGGTTTAAAGATCACTACGATGTAATGAGGTCAACAAGCAACAAGAATTGTTTAACCCCCCCAACCCCCCCCCCCAAAAAAAAACAACAACAACAAACAAAAACACACACACTTCTATTTCGGAAACCACATTCAATTTTAATTAGTATGCGACTTATAAACCCAAAACAAACTCAGCCTCTTCACAAGTCTTACGGGATAAACTGATAAAATGATGCACTGAAGCCAAAATTTGGCAAACACTGATAGTGGGTATATTTGTTTTAATATAACCAAAACAACCTTTTTAAACTTTAGTCTTCCCCCCTGGTTTCAAGCCCCAACAACGCCTTATTAAGAGACTCGAATTTGTGCAGCGAAAATAATTGACACGGCGCCTTCAACGACAACAAGCAATAGCTTATTTTCCGGAAAACTATTCCCCGGTAGCATTCTTAAGGCTATCTACAAGTAGCATCAACATAAAACCTCTTGCTTATAGTGTTGCTCCGCTAGCCACTAAGCTATGGTTCTCCGTAAATAACAACTATAACGTAACAATATAAAATTTTTTAAACCGCAACGAAATTGCTCTTTGTGTATACCAAAGGAAATGGCAATACCACTTACTTGCGTAGGTATATCTGCATCCTGTATAGTCTCTTGCAAATGTGAAATAAGCATCATATCTCTGGCTTCGTACCATCTATCATGAAGAGCATGATGGTATATGTGACAAAGCATGGCACGAGTTCTGATCCTATCTGTTGCTTTAGCATATATAACCTTACACAATCTGTCTATCAATGACGCGTCGTCGTCCTTTTCTTTTTCTTCTTTATTATCATCTACCTTAGCTTCTTCCTCTTCCCCTAGGCCTTTCTCCTCACCAGCCGGGGTACTCTCTGATTTTTCTTGTTCATCCGCAACATCACTCTGCTGCACTTCAGGCGTCTTTTCGGGTTTGTCCTCCTTCTCCATTTCAATTTCTATATAAAAAAACCATTAAAACAGAAGTTAAACTTGTTTTATCTGTAATAATTGGCACATTCGAATCCATGCAACAAATGGGATATTAAAATAAGTAAATTAGACGTAGATAGCAGCTTCTCTCCTGAAAGCACCACAATAAATTAACCAACAACTGCAAAGCATCCAAATACAAATTGAAGTAATAAATTAATACCGCTGTCACAAGCACCACCACAACTCCTGAATTGCTAATGAAGGAAGGAAAATGATAAAGATACAGCTGGAAACCCAAAGATCATATCGCAACGTGGGATTGGAAAGGCGGTGAAAAAGTCAAGCAACATGAAATCCCCATAAATAAACCAAGCACCAAATTCCTTGCTACATAACTTACACTTTACACCTAAATGATTCTGCGTAGCCACATACTCCCGAAAGCTAATAATACTGAAAATCCGAAAAACTATCGCAATATTAAGTGTTCATCGATACCCTATAAACTGTATATATCAATTCTTTCTGAATGAACATATGCACATACGATGGACCATAACATCTTCCCAATAGCCCAGGAAGGTTACAAGAAAGGCTCTAACGCCTGCAAGGATCAACTTATAAAAATAATAAGATGATACAAGAAAATACGAAATCCAAACACCGAAACTTAAGTACTGCATGGACTGATGAAAGAAAAGTGTTCCTCTTTCATGGGCCTCACGACGTCTTGAATTGTTTAAAGTTTTCATTACCCTTTTTAATTTTCTTTAAAAATTTATGAAACTATGGGAAATCGATCTTCTTTCTTACTCTAATGGTACTTTGTCTTCTCTCGTTATGCAAATCATATGTGGAACTTTTCAGGGTCTCCCCTGCTATTTTGTTTGGTGCTCATACCCTTGCCCCGACTCTTGAATGAAACAGACAATAGTAAACTAGCTCTTTTATATAAAGGACCTGAATGTTTACCCTTTGAATGAATGAGAGAACTGGGAAAATATTCAGTCATGATAAAGGGATAGAATTTGGGTTGGCCAAATGTGCCGAAGCCACAGATAAGCACGAGAAGTTAGTTAACAACCGGCAAACTATCACTTGATGATGATACTGTTGTTAAGGAAATTAGCCAAGAGGAGGCACACAGCACGCAAATACTAAAGATAATATCCGCAAAGAATGCATCCACCGAGTAAGGTCGATCACAAAGACAGAACTGCACCAAAAAAAATAGAGTAACTGCTATAAATACCTTAGCAATACCAGTAGTAACATAGTTTCAACAACATCTAGTGGAACTCAAGTGAACTACAAAGACTGGACACTAAATTAGAAAACCATTCACCCGCAACAGAATGCACCACCCAAAGTCAGACGTTGATAGCCTGTACACCCCAAAAGATAAAGAAGGAAAGTGTTCAATAGAATTACAACTCTCCTTTAAAACCTCGACTTTAGGACTTATCCAATATTTAGATAATGCAAATGACTGAATGTTCCAACAGCTTAAGTTGCAAAGAAAAGTTTCACTCTGCTGTCAAAGAATATAACAAATTTTCTCTTGAATTTAGAAACTGAGAACGAAGAGCTATCATCGCCAGCTGCGACTGCACTGAAACTAAGAAATGCGCTGGGGATAAAACAGCTTGAAACACGGTGGCAATAAGTGCCTCTCCACGGGCAGTTCGCAGTCAGCTAAAATAACGCTGATGTGAATACAAACGTAACCAATCAGTGGCTTCGAATCTCGACTGAAAGCGGAAAAGGGAGGCTTTATTCTCCCCCCCCCCCAGGATCAACGCTTGTTTACACGAATCATCGGGCTAATACATTCCACAATGGTGCAAACCCAAAATATAGATTTTTGAAAGAAATACACAATCGATTGATCACCTTGTCTCTGGGTGCTCTATCTCAAAACCAGGAGAGTACAAAGAGACACTAAAGGGTAGGTCAATAACTTCACTGGAGAACCCGCCAACACTTTCCTACAAACATCAATAACAACTGATACGAACACCATCCTGATAAAGAAACTAATGAATGCCTCGAGAATATTCCAGGAAACCATTCTCAATAGGAAATTCAAAAAATAATACTCATTAGCCCGGCACACGTATTAAGATGAAGACTACCTAAACACATAATCTTCGCACTGTTTAATTTTCTTTTTCATTTTCTCTTGCAATGTTTGATTGATGTTCGCGAATTGTCATAAATTATATATCTTCTATACTTTTTAAAAATGAATTTTTATAGTTTTTGCACACAAATATTTTAAAAAGAACAAAACTTCCTAATTTCAACCTAAGGTCACTGGTATTGACCCGATGTTTGATCTTAAAAAGCAAGTCAAAAAGAAAATTCAACATGATAATGATGATGATGATGATGATGATGATAGTTGTAGTTGTAGTAGTAGTAGTAGTAGTACAACAACAACAACTACTACTACTACTACTACTAATACTAATAATAATAATAATAATAATAATGATGATAATAATAACTTTTTTTACATCATAAAATCTATTATTAACTTAGTATTCTGTATAAGACATCTCAGAAATGCTGTAGATATCATTACCTCATTTAGTTCATTTAAAAATAATTTCAAATATTTCTCCCCAGAAATAAATATCTTTTTTTCTGTTGCCCAAGGTCCCTAGGTGGGGCTTGGCACATATAAAACAAAAATTAGCGCAAGGCAAAAATAACAATAACAAGAATAAATGCCCTTTGGCATACATAACAACATGGCTTTTTGTGCCTATGTACTGTTGATTTTGTCACCAAACAGGGCAATAACAATTATTCTGAGTTCAATGCTGCTATACCAGACTTAGAGCTAGTACCAAGAAATTTTTTCATGTATTGTCAGGTATCACGCTAGGAGTGGAAAGTGCTGTAGTCATGAGTTGTTGTCATACAACAACAACCGCTTGAGCAATTTGCCTTTCCTCCGTGAATGTGAAAAAGATAATAATAATAATATTAATAATAATAGAAATAATAAACAATACAACAACCCATCACCAAATAGAAGTTTTTTGTGCGATAAGAGGAAGCAAACTCTAAAAAAACTGTTGCATACTAGTATCTTCAGTAGTTTCAATTGTTTGTTGTTTGCCATCAGTTTCTTCTGCAGTTTTACTTTCCTCTTTTTCGATATTTTCTTCTTCGCTTTCCTCCATCTGTTTTCGAATCCTAATTAGTCCTTTAAGGTCGAGCTGTCAAATAAGGAAAATTGCGCAGTTAAAAACATGTGGGAAAATAGATTCTGTTATAAAAATTTCGACATTTTCCACAAACGAATTAACAACCAGGAAAGCAAAATTATTTTCCCCTTGGTGCTGATGCAAGAATAGTTTTTCTCCTTCCTGTCAATAAAAAATTCAAGTTAACGTCTCCTCTCGACTAAATTCACCAAACAAACTTGATTCCCAGACTACCAATTTATGCCCTTCGGATTTTTCTATCCGTGTCTCTTTCCAAACAAATGTGGCAAAGCACTCTTTTGAGAAGGTGGTGATGGAGGTACTTAAAGATTAACTTTTGGAAATAACATGATACCGCATACCATACTATCAGAAGATAAGTAGTTGTATCGTGTATTTAAGGGTATTTATGTATTTGATGTATCCCTCCCCCGAAAAATTCAGGCAAAAAGAAATGCCATACAACAGGAAGACACTGATACGTGGCCTAATCCTTACACCACCTCTGGATGTTCTGCAATCGGTGACTGTCATACTGATTCAATCTGCTCTTAAATTAATTCACTATTTTATCTTTAAAGGTGCAAGAAAATGAAAAAACAAAAAAATTTTGTACGCCAACGTATTGTGCCAATTAATAAACAATTAGCCTTATTTTCGTTTTCAAAAAGCTAAAAATAACTGAGCTGACCTCATACTCAATACCATTACTCGACCACGCCCCTTGTGAATAAAATGAAGAGGAACATGCGGTTTCGAATCTTGCGTAAACTCCATTTTTACACCATTTATTTTATGCTTGTTTTCTTTCAAAAGCCTTGTCAGGTCAACTCGTAACTTGCGTCTCCAGCTAACAATGTAAAACGGATATATAATACCAACTGGAACTGTTTTCGGAAAATGCAACGTTTGGGCGGGAGATGAAATTAAGTAAGCCCAAGAGTATACCTGACTGCAAAAACCCTGTTTAGGCACGAAGACTATTTTAAACGGCTGAAGCAAAAAATTTCTTTTTCAAAAATATAGTGCTTTCCATGGACTGTCTGTTTTGTTCGATAACGGAAAACACGATACATGACAAATATACAAAAATGACTATCGATTGGGTGATGACCCATCAATCAGCGTCAAAGCAAAATTAGGTTATTAAATCAATCCAGAATTAGGTTGTTAAAAACAAATATACAGTTAATTGCCCACCTATCCATTTCCAATCTCCGGTAGTTTGCGAAAAAAGCGCAAGCGTTTGATAGGCAATAAGATAACTGAAAATTTATACGAATCAGTTATTGGGTCAGTTGATTAGGTTAGCAACAGTCACACATGCCACATATTTAACGGGTGCTGAGAGGGAACAACTTGTTTAAAGGAACATCGTTAAACAGGTCAATGGATACCTTGTAATAAGTATGTTCTATTCTAAGAAGATACGCTCTACATATCTGCTCAGAAATTCCATTTTTCTCTGTGTAATCCACTAACGATTCTATAATCTTGGTTACTCTTACTTCATCTTTTAGCCTGAACAATAAACCAAATAAGATCATATGCATCAGAATTGCGGAGATAACAAATGCAAATGGTAAATGTATTTTAAAACTATAGTACGTACAACTGAGCAACAGTGAGAAGTGGTATATACTGGTCGGTGGATTGAAGCTACCTCCAAGGTATGACTTAAAAATTCATGCTAAGGCCTTCCGTTTACACTGTCTTAATCACCAGATTAACCTTCGGACCATCCAACCCACTCAAACCCACCCTCTTACTGGCAGGTGACTATCCGGATCGAAGGGGTTAATCATACGAACTGTAGAGTGTAAATTTCGAGCAGGGATGAAAAAATGGGTGGCCAATTGGGTTCGTTGTAATTATTCTTAAACGTTGAACTAACATTGTTGCGAGACAAACTTTTTACGACTGACAATTAAGACAAAAGTCGTTAATGCTGTCCGCAGTAAAAAAAACAGCAAGTCACTATCCTGACACAAGAAAATAAGAAGTTGTATTCTAATGCAGTCCAATTATTAACTGTTACGACTCCCATTAGTCATCGAGAAAATTTTATGACCTTAATTTCCTGCATAATGTGAAAAGTAACAATTAATTAACAAAATTCTTACAAGGATTAAGATCTCCAAAATGAAGTTAAACACCCACTGTAAGCTAGTTGTTTTATTTCCTGATATATACCTAAAGCCCACCATATCGTCTACTCCAAACACAACTCTTTCGACTTTAGTGCTAGCAGTACAGAATAAATCAAACCTTCTTGAAATCACATATATGCGTATCACTATGAAACTTTCTTTAAAAGAAACCTGGAAATACCTTCGCCAATGCAAGTCTTTTAAGGAAAAAACTTTGAAAGAAATATTTTTCTTAATATTTCTTAACTACCTATAAATTATTNCCTTTTGCAGCAATGTTTCTCACAACATGTCTCGAAAACAGGGAGGCAACAAAGACAAGTGCCCTGAAAAGTAACAATTAATTAACAAAATTCTTACAAGGATTAAGATCTCCAAAATGAAGTTAAACACCCACTGTAAGCTAGTTGTTTTATTTCCTGATATATACCTAAAGCCCACCATATCGTCTACTCCAAACACAACTCTTTCGACTTTAGTGCTAGCAGTACAGAATAAATCAAACCTTCTTGAAATCACATATATGCGTATCACTATGAAACTTTCTTTAAAAGAAACCTGGAAATACCTTCGCCAATGCAAGTCTTTTAAGGAAAAAACTTTGAAAGAAATATTTTTCTTAATATTTCTTAACTACCTATAAATTATTTGCTTTTTAACTACCCATTTTTAGGGGCTTTTTTTGGGGGGGGAAGAGGAAAAATCTCAAATCAATTCCGGGGATAAAAAGTTAGCAAAATAATGTCCAGTTTACATCACCAAGCCCAGTCTAGTTTCAACTGCAAGTGTGGAATAACTCGCAATATTCACTGAGCTCTGTGGTAA
This sequence comes from Morbakka virulenta, assembly GCA_003991215.1. NCBI lineage: Eukaryota > Metazoa > Cnidaria > Cubozoa > Carybdeida > Carukiidae > Morbakka > Morbakka virulenta. The sequence continues at coordinate 2,123,632 of RDPX01000103.1, forward strand.
ATTAGGTTTCGTGCTAAGACAAAATTTGAAGTTCCTCGTATATTTTTCATCCATTGGTAAATGTTGCTTTTATTTTTCCGGTTTTTATCGTTTCGTTTCTAGTAAAGGGGAGTTTCTTCTAAAACCGTAAAAATTACAAAGAATGCAAGCAACTGACGTGGTCATTAAATATTACAGTCCCATTAAAGTGACGTGCAAAAAGAACAACCAATTGTTTTAATTTTCTTTAGGTGTTGAGTAACTCAGAAAGGCAATACCAAATTACCACATATTAGTCAGGTTTATGTCATATGATATGAAAACCTGATCAATATGTATAATCAATGAACTGTTAGATCCTCAAAAAAATGTCCAATAACGCCAATCACCGTACATATGATAAACAATTTATCCCTTTCGGAGAAAATATTTATTGCGCTTGACTGACTTCTCTACTATAGCCATTCGGTTATGTACCTGTGCATCTTATGTCCCTTAGTTTACAATAAAAGTCAGTGAAGTACTTACCTATCCACGTATTCTGTCGAATGACAATCACAATTCTGCAGGATCTTCATAAACTCTGAATTCATTCTTTCAACGATAGTTAACGGGCAGCCATTCACACGAAACGGCTCGTCCAGTTTCTATAGTTAAAGACAGCTGCTAATACTTTACCAAATCTTACATAACACACAAATGACCTGGTACAAATAAAATAAGTATTCAATTAAGTATCAAAACTTTGTTGCATTGTAACATTATCTATCACAGTCCACATGATTTCCTTGCTCTTTACCTTACTCGTAACTTGAAAACCAAAGTTACTACTTCATTGGGGTTTCTTTGAATAGCAATAGTAACCACCTCCATACCAACCCAACCTGCTTCTCCAAACACGTCTTGAATTTGATGCCAACAAAATCTTAACTACAGTAAAATTGGGCATGCTAGTAAAAAGTTATATTAGTAGGTTCGATCTTAACATTTACCAGTCTTAGTTCTTCAAGACACTAGCACATGAACGAAGAGTGCTGTTTCTGTATAAACGGGGCTTAAAAGTAAAAATCTGAATTTCATACATAAACAGACAAAAAACCCACAACTCCTCCCTTTAAATTAGAGGACCAGGTCCTCTAATTTTCAAGCGGTCTCAGAATGAAGGTATGCATAATCATTTAAAAACCATAACCAAAAGGTCTAGGGGCGAAACCTTCACCTAAACCATTCCAAAGACTCCTAAAGACTTCCGTATTGTTAATAACTGTTATAATTGTTAATAGGTATTGTACAACCAGTAATTCTTTGCGTGATAAATGATTTTTTCCCTCAAGCCATAATAATCCACAACTACTATGAAGTAGGATTGAAAGTAAAACAAGTGGTCAAAAATCGATACAACAGTGAAAATATCAACAAACCTCAACATTTTCAGAATCCTCAGTGATATTCTCACCAATTATTATTTCTGGGTTCTTGTTAAGACGTTCAAATAACTCTTCGATGCAGTTCATGGACCTTGAAAATTGAATTAAAAAAAAAGATATCCCGTTATAGCCGAACAATGACATACTGAAAAACTCAGAAAGCTCACAGCAAAATAATCAATGCAAGCACTCAACTGGTTAAACTACGAAAATGAATGACGTTCCGAATCTTTTCAAGAAATTTGCTTTAATGCCAGTGTTACACAGTTACAGGACTGCTTTCGCAAAGCTTTTTATAGAAATTAAATTGCGCCTAAACTCCTCCATGGCCGGCCCCAACCCATAAAAAAAGGAGGGTTGGGCGAAAAGCTTATCACCTCTTCCTTTAAAAAAACCCTGAGGATGATAATCTTAGATGGGAGGGCGCACACATGACAGCTGGGGATGAAAACCTAACGGGAGTCTTCAAATCGAAAATGGCATGAATAGGATCATTATTCACACCAAAGGAGTCTATCGGTGTAGGCTGGAACGCAAGGGCCATGCATGCCACCGGGAAGACTACAATAGTTGCCAGGGAAATGAAGAAATACAACCTTGATTAGTTTAAGTGACATGAGGTAGACAGGTATCGGAGAAGCGAGGGAGAATCAGTTCTCTACTCTAGATCAGAGGAACAACATCATAGAGGAGTAGGAATAATGTTAAAGAGTACTGCCGAAAACAACATGGCGGAGAAGTGCGGGGGCAGAAAGAAATCTATTGGGATGGCAAACATGGAGAGAGGGTAACACAGTAGCAGGAGATTAAAAGAGATGGCGGAAGATGCTGACAAGCCTTATCAGCCGACAATGGCTCGAAGAGGATGGATAAGTAAGTAAGTAAGTAAGTAAGTAATACCTGCACCTAGATCGTACCGAAGATTCTTCCTTTCCCTACAGGAGAATTAATTCTTTAAAGTGCCGCGTTTTGGTTTTGATGCTGTCCTGGCGTTCTGTATTCATGCAGTTCAGAAAGATATGAATACATAAAAGAACCCTTGCTAAACCCTAAATCAACATTACTTTCTGCCCAGGTAAATGATGAAAAAAAAATTGCATTAATGTCAATACCCAAAAACTGTTGGGTTTTTTTTAGAATCAACCGAGTAGACTTTCTGAAGTAATTACTTTTGCAAGGACTTCATCGGTCAGGTAACATATTTAGTATTAAGTAGCGTTTCCAACTGACCTTAAAATGACTTACTCAATTTCTTATCATTTTGAAATTTGCCAAAACCTCTGCAAAAAGGCTGAAATACTTGTTTTTAAATGTTCTTAAAGGGTGCGGCAGTTATGAATTTTCTACTACAGCACCAAACCCGAAGGCCACCTCCATTATCGGAGGGGCGCCGCCACATTTTATGCTGTAAAGGCGTAGGCGCCGAAACAGTGGATGTGGTTCCTCCTGACGATGTTCTACGGTGATGGATCCACAAATGGAGATGCTAGTAGAATCACTGAATCCGCAGCATTATGAGGAATTAGGATCTCAAATGTTTAAAGAATCACCAATCTGATCTGTCTCGTTTAATATGATGTCTTTTTGTTTCTTAACATGTATGACTTCCTGATCGGCTCACTCCTTTTTCTCCTTGTGCGGCCCATTTACGATTTTCTTACATTTGTAAACAACAAATATAAGCCATTCTTAAATACATAACAACACAAAAGTACATTGATTTTCTGTATTTCAAACAATCTTATTTTTAATAAGTCCAGACCAGCATTTATAGCTTTCGGGTGAAGAACAAATCCCTATATAATTATTAACCCAAAACAAATACTAACTTTTAAATGAATATTGCATATAGCAACTAAAATCACGTTTATTCTGGGTGATCCCTATTTTCTGGTAATATTTTCACTACGGCACCATCAAGACAAACAAAATGGTATTTTATCAATGCGAAAAACAACATGAAGTGGGGGCGAAAATTGCCATCCATCTTTTATGATTTGTTGTCCATAAAAACTTCAGGGAACGAAAATAAAAATTAATTAATTTTTATTCAGTTTTTACCATTTTTCTTGATGTAACACGACTTTCTACATGGCCTTCAAATGTTTTAAACATTCAGCTTCTAAAATTGGTGACCCGAGTGACTCTCCTTTTTGTTTTCCTAACTGATAAAAGACCGTATGATTTCTCATTTTGATTTCTCATCTCATGAAGGTAATTTTAATTACGCTGTATACACACTGTTCGACAAATTGCTTATTTGCAGGTAAACCAAACGAAGTAACTTTTATACTATTCTCTCGCTGTGCGTTCACAAGCCGTGCTATATACCCCTCCCTCTTCATCCTGTTATATTAAAATACAAATGAAAAGATCTGTGTAAAACGCAAACCCTAAAGAAATAAAATTAAAGAAAAACAGTAGAAATTTACTACTTACAATGTCCAAACTTCAGGCTTTAACGATGAATCAACTCCTGCCACTGAATCGAAGGAGGCAGCAATGACGTTACATAAAATTTTCAAACTCATAGCAGGACCTACAAGGGATAGAGTAAATTAGTAAAAATTAAGAAGCTATTAAAATAAATGGGTTATCATACCTAACAACAATAAATTTGTAGCTAGTATTCATCTGTACAGCCCACGAGGAAAATATGCAAAATTTTGTCTGGTTAATATATTTACGATCAAAACCAAGGCCCAAAATCAGGCATTGGCCATCGCGGTAAACGGGTACCTTATGTACCCGCTTTTAAATTGGTGCTACTTTCATAGCCAAAGCGTAAACATTACCAGAACTGAAACGTGTTATGACGTATCTAATTTGGAATAGTGGTGTAAGCTCTTGTACATTATTGTCCCCACTGAAAATGTGCTACACATTATATCCGTTGGAACCACATTTAACATTACTTTCAGTACTAAAGTGAAGGTGACTGAACCAAAGAAAAATGTCTGTACTATTTAAAAGAAATACTAAAAAGAATATGGTTGTTTAGAAACAGAAGGAATAGTTCATAAATGCATGAAGTATCTTTCCAAATTGGACATCAATACAGAACAAATGTTCTGCAACATATTAAAACTGCCAAGCATAGAGATTTCACAGCCAACATCAAATTGGAACTGGTGTTGCCAGTACCAGAAATCTCGATAAAGAATACATGGCGAATATACCTAGGGCTTTACCTGCAGCCAAAACGCCTTGAATAAATAAAAAAATCAGTGTATTGTGAATTACGAATGAAATGTAAGCGGCATCAAACTCTTGAAGAGCCAATAATAAGCAAAAGATACATAAAAGAAGGAATATAATAATCTTGGGGATTTTTATTGGTGAAACTTAAGATGAAGAGGGTCGGTATAACTGGCATTGTTTGATGGAACTATTTGACGGTACTCGTACTTTCTATGCGATAAATGTAGCTTTTCTTCAGCCCATAAATAACTCAGCAGAAGAGCAATTTTTGCTTGACTACATTCGCTACATGCGTACCGAATGCGACAATATTCTACAGCCAACAGCGCTCCCCATCTCAAGGGGCGATTGATGGATTAAAAGACTTTTGTCCTAAGTTAGTTCCGGTCTGCTGCATGGCGTACAACACGCAGAAAATATGCTTAGTAATTCGACAAGGAAATTCACAAATAAATTAAAATTGTGCTTAATGGTGAGGAAGTACTTAGAACCTCTGTGTTTAGGCAGCACAAGATGCATAAAGATAGAATTCCTTTCCCTAAAAAGCCCGTCAAATATTACTGCAATCACTGATAAAGTAAAGGAAGTCATCATTCGCTTCGACTGTAAATGTGCTGACACAGTGAAATTAAACATACTGTGTCAAGCTCGAGTACAAAAATCAGAAGTAGCTAACATCCTTTGGATATTCCAATCATCATATTTATTGTAAGTGTTAAAGTTGCACTGTCTGCTTCTCAGATGAAGTGACCAGACTGGGCGAAATTTCACGGGGATTTGGATCAAAGGTAAATGTAAACTTGTCTCAGTTTTGGCGAAGACCGATGGCCTTACATTTGTTTTCTTGTGGGCAATTTTCATAATGTTCTATTCATCTTTGTAGATATACTTCAAAGGCATTTGCGCATTCAAAAAATTACGTGTTTTTGCTGTTATTTTGCCTATATATGATTTTTAAGGAGTTATTTTTTAGTTTTCAACAATTACTCTTTTGAACTTTACTGTTAAGGTTATGCTTGGTAAAAGGAAGCAGTATTGATTGGGTGGCTAATATGTCACTCGAAAGCAAGCGCCAAGTACGTGGCCAAGGGCAAATGAAGATGGAGTAGGACGAATAAAAAGCGGGTAAACACTATCAAATTAATACACCCAACAATTCCGATAAGGATTTCAGCTGTAATCGTTTACTGTTCGAACATAATCAATAGATTAATATGCTTTAATAGCTCAAAAATCAAGAAATTGACAAAAAAGAACAAAAAAATAAAGACAAAGATTTAAAGAATTGTACCTAAATCATTTTCGTCTGAAATCTTCTGAAGCTCTTGAAAGTACATTATCTGTTTTGCGTGATCCGTACTCTAAAAAATTAAACAAAGATAGTTGTTGGACTGAAAATAAAATATAAATATCCATTCTGTTTTAAAACGCACATTTATTTATTTGTTTATAATTTTTTGTCGGTCTGTCTTTCTGTCTGTTTGTCTGTCTATCTATCAATCAATCTATCTATCTCTATCTATCTATTTATTTATTTATTTATTTATTATCTATCTATCCATCGATCGATCGATCTATCTATCCATCTATCTATCTATCTATCTATCTATCTATCTATCTATCTATCCACCTATCAATCAATCTATCTATCTATCTATCCATCTATCATCTATCTATCTATCTATCTATCTATCTATCATCTATCTATCTATCTATCTATCCATCTCTCTATCTATCTATCTATCTATCTATATATCTATCT
>RDPX01000103.1:2130024-2143931 GCA_003991215.1 Morbakka virulenta
TATCTATTTATTTATTTATTTATTTATTTATTATCTATCCATCGATCGATCGATCTATCTATCTATCTATCTATCTATCTATCTATCTATCTATCTATCTATCTATCCACCTATCAATCAATCTATCTATCTATCTATCCATCTATCCATCTATCCATCTATCTATCTATCCATCTATCCATCTATCTATCTATCTATCTATCCATCTATCCATCTATCTATCTATCTATCTATCTATCTATCTATCTATCTATCTATCTATCTATCTATCTCTAAAAAATTAATTAATCATTTTCACCAATTAATCAATCTATCCATCTATCTACTATTTGAATATCGCAATTAGAATTACGTTCATTTCTGGTCTGTTGCTAAGTCAGATGGCAGATGCGTTTTCATCCAAATATAAAACAAAGAGGATCAAGAAAATCCACCACTTCCTGTCGTAGCCCTAAAAAAAAGACGTTGATAAAAGCCCACTACTTTTTGAATTGTTTTTGAGGTGTCAAAAACAATTCAAAAAAGTCCATACACAATTTTTCTTATCTCTATGAAGAGGGCATGACTAAGTTGAATATGAATTGTTTTATCGCTAAATCAAAATTTAAGTGCCTGTGTGATGGCAGGTATGTAGGTCATACGGTTTTAAGATTGATTGATGAAATAAAACAACACTTACCTAGTATCTACAGACAAACGTCTTGTTAATCGATTTTAGAAGGGTAAAAAAAGCAGTACAAGAATGCAAGTAAAATTGTTAGCTGTAATTCAGCAACAGAACAGCCTCTGCTAATGAACCTCAAATGCAGTGAAAATTTCGAGAAAGAACTGTTAAGGTAATCAAGAAAGCTAAGTCTGGCTTCAAAGTTTGAGCAGTGGAGGCCTGGCGAGCAAGGAAAAAAACGGGAAAGAAAAGGAAGGAAAAGTGGAGGAGGGGGCTGACTGGAGGTAGAAAGGGAGAGAGGAAGAAATGGGGTAGAGGAAGAAATAGGGGAGTGGAAAAAAAGGGGGAAAAGGAAGAAAAGAAGCAAAGGAAGTAAAGGCGAGAGGAAGAAGCAGAAAAGGAAAAACGGAGAAAGGGAGGAAACGGGAAGAGGGAGGAAACGGGAGGAGGAGAAACGGGAAGAGGGAGGACAGGGAGAGGTGGATGGGTCGGAGAAAAGGCCTGGTTGACAGAGAGAGGCAGACAGACAAAGAAGCACAGAGAGAAAAAGAGAGGAAGCGACAGAGACAAAGTGGTCTGCTGGAATAACGAATGTTAAGTAACATTTTGCGTTCAATAATGGTCTCAACAGCTGGTTATACACGATCAAAAAAAAAAGAACCCACAAATACCAGCTGCGTTTCCACATTTCTGTTTGGATTGCAACAAGAATATCCTGACTTTTTACTGATTAATTAAAAGTATACTGGTCAACTTGAAAAATTGAAATTTTCCAATTTAGTTCGGAAGTTTTTAACAGTAGCAGCCCTGCTTTCCCATTCTATTTTATTATTATTATTCAAGGCCTTTGTTTGTCCCTTAAAAAGGCAATAAACGTTAAATACCTTTTTTCCACGACCGGCAAGAATTTCTCTTAACTTCTTTTGGACAGCTTGATGGTTTATTTCAGTATCCTTCGGAAAAAGTTGCCTAATTCGATCCTAAAAAGCAGAAAAACAATTCACTTTCGACTACATGGCTTATTTTATAGATAAAACAATGTGTGCAAAGTAATACAATAAATCACTAAAGTATATCGAACTGCACGTAACAGGCTTTTATAAACAGCTAGTGTTATCCTGTGCGTGCCCTAGAGCTTAAAACTATGGCAATAGATCAGTAATGAATACGAAGCTAAACTGGACGAGATATACGGTGAAGTGACAATTCGTCTCTTTAATCCAACGGTGCTAAACCCAATACAAGTTAAAAAGTTACCTAAAAACTATGGAAAACAAATCCAAAATTTCATTGTCTTATAACCAGGGTATACAGTAATCTTACTTACCACCCCAGTGGTTTTCACTACAGTCCATCCAACACCATCACTTTCTGCCAGAATTTTTTTCTCTATCTTAACTGCTTTCTTCTTTGGCTGTTTTTTACCTGGCTTCTGGCCAGTAGTGTCTCTAAGAATCATAGGATAATGCAAGTACAGTTAGTCAATAAATGTAGGATACGAAACTGCAACCATTTTTAACATAATTCTACCACCAAAAAACAGAACGAAATAGAGGGAAAGAAATAGAATGGTAGATGAAGTAAAGAGTGTTTCACAATGTCACATTACCCTTACATGCAAAAATTATTGTCACAATAAAGGAGAAAGTAGGCCACACAGGAGACCGAACAGACTGCACCCCAGTAATGGTACAAAATTACTTTCTACACTAAAATCAAAAGCCCACTATCTTTTAACATGAGTTATGTGTCCACTGTGACGTCCACTTCCAAGTGCAAACTGTTTTCCTGCAAACAGTTCTTTAGTGCAAGATCGGTACCAACTTTTTCTTTTATTCATACCTTGATTTCTTGTGGGGCGTAAATTGGGGTACTGCATACTGTCATTGCACCTTATTCACACATATTTTATTTTGCAGTAATAGCAACCATTGGAAAGAGCTACTGATAACAAGCCAAAATGTGGGGTACTGCATGGCCAAAAAACTGAAAGACATGCAAGGTAAGTTAAGTTAAACTACATCTGACGAGCTTTTACCACATGAAAAGACTGTGATTTAGGCTTGCACACCACTTTCAACTTAGGCTTTAAGTATTGGGATTAAAGTATACTCTACTGTTCTGTTTATAGTTCCTTAATTAAAATCCCAGTGCAACAATAAATTGACCACTGTGCAAAGACACTGGGCGCAACGTTTTATAAATTAGTAGTATTAAACTTAACAAATTTAACATTTTTACATCTCAGCTACCCTGTCAAAGAAAGTATAGCCTTATTTCATGAATGGGAACAGAACTTACTTGTCTGTTTTCAAGAACATATCAGCAGTCATTTCTCTCATCCCACCAGCTGGAAAATCATCATCTGACGAAGATTCATCATCCGTTGAACCGAAAGAAACACTGTCTGATTCCTCGTCATCCTAATCAAAAAGGAAAATTTTCTATTCATATTATAAGCAAAAAAGGTTTTCAATCACTAAATATTTTAACTTTCCCCTTGTAAAGAAAAACTCCATTGTGATCACAGTGAAGTAACGTGTATCAAAGTGTACCAGTTTCAATTTTAGATCAGTAGTAGTTTTTTTTCATCTGCGAATAATAGTTTATCTACTTAACTCAAATAAAGCAGTCGGTGCTAAACGTCTTCTACAAATATTTGAGTCAATAAATTGGTTAAGTGCTATCAAAATATGTGATTAAAAAAAGCACAGAAAATATTGCATTCTGCAACACATTTTATAACAGAAAACCATTTTTTCCCTGATATGACACAAAATGAAACAATAAACCATGACTTTGCCATAATTAAAACTTTTAGATTTCGGGAAAAAGGTATTATTTAAAAGAACATGATGGTGATTCTGGACTGAAAATACGAAATAAGGTGATACTAGTAGTAGTCAGTGTTATAGATACCCTACCAATCAACCCTGTGCGAAGAAGACGTGTATATATGTATGTGTATGTATGTGTGTATCTATGGATGGATAGATGGATGGATGGATGGATCGATCGATAGATAGATTAGATAGATAGATAGATAGATAGATAGATAGATAGATAGATAGATAGATAGATAGATAGATCGATAGATACATTCATACATACATACATAGTATTGAAGTAATTGCTAGCTATCGACAGTGCTCAATAATNATTTTTTCCCTGATATGACACAAAATGAAACAATAAACCATGACTTTGCCATAATTAAAACTTTTAGATTTCGGGAAAAAGGTATTATTTAAAAGAACATGATGGTGATTCTGGACTGAAAATACGAAATAAGGTGATACTAGTAGTAGTCAGTGTTATAGATACCCTACCAATCAACCCTGTGCGAAGAAGACGTGTATATATGTATGTGTATGTATGTGTGTATCTATGGATGGATAGATGGATGGATGGATGGATCGATCGATAGATAGATTAGATAGATAGATAGATAGATAGATAGATAGATAGATAGATAGATAGATAGATAGATAGATCGATAGATACATTCATACATACATACATAGTATTGAAGTAATTGCTAGCTATCGACAGTGCTCAATAATATAAGAATATTAGAGCTATCATATGGTGGACGACGAAAAAACACATAGAAAAATATTTTTGTTTAGCTGACGATTGTGAAAACATGGAACTGACAGTTCTAAACAAAGTTTTGTTGATTTTGTGTCGTTCGCCATAGACAGTTAAATAGATAGATAGTATGTTGACAGCGGCATATGCGATGTCATCACTCTTGTCGACTGGGGCAAAAGAAATAAAGTTATCTTAAGCAATTGGCAATGGAGTGGCACTAATACAAATATATAAAAGTATAACAAACAATAATTCTTGGTGTACAGTTGCAATTACCCTAGCTTTTAAAAATTTGCTTGTAGTATCTCCAATGTCAGGCTTTATGTCATCTACATCTTCATCGTCTGACAGCTCTTCATCAGATTCTTAAAAAAACAAAACAAAAGCAAAATGACAAATGATATAAATAATTAATGGTCTTGTTAATAGGAATTGCTTAAACAAATAAACGGGAATTATTGTAATAACTGCACAGATTCTAGTCTAGGGTATGGTGTCAGAAGTCTTTAAAAAAATATTAAGCTCAAAATAATAATCTGAATTTTGATAAAGATAATATGATTAAATATAAACAATAAAAAGTCTACACAAATAATATAACGAAGAAGGAAATCAATCAAACATTCAGATTTAAACAAAAACCCTGATCACTGTTAACATTGGTTTGTAACATGTAGTTGTCATAAATCTTTTAGCTAAGGCACGCATACATGAAAATAGGCATACAGAAATATGTGGTTGTTGTAGAAGACCACATCAAATGAGGAAGTAGTGGAGAAATGCGGAATTGTTGACGCTAAGAAGATCTCAAAGAAAAGAAGGCTAAGATCGTATGGTCATGTCAAACGGAGACCATAAGAGCACATAATTAATAGAGCCAAAAAATCTAGAGCTGGAAGGAAGAAACCCAAACGGAAGACCCCCAAAGACCTGGAATGACTGCATAATGGAGGACATAATGGAGGACATAAGAGAGCTTAAAATATCTGAAGAATAGGCCATGGTTAGGGCCAAATGAAAAATCATTCTCTAAATGTCAGGAAATGCTGCAGATAAATCCTGTGTGTTTGCTGTAAGATTCTTTAATTTCATCTTGAATCTACGTGCTTTTCCATCAAAATCTACATAGATGGGTTTTCTGATACAAATTGCAGAATACCCTGTTCAGTAGCAAGATAACAGAATGAAAGCAAATGACACGAGATTAACATAGTGTTGCAAACCAAGACAACTCCACTATAGGTTAACAGTTTCAAAATTGGTGTCTGTAAGATTCTTAATGAATCTTCCAAATGACTATAACAAGTATGCCAAATTCGTTGCACAGGGAAAAAAATTCTCTTTAGTGCTGATATTTTAACTTCCTAACAAAATTAGCAAAACATCAGTGAAAGCAAGTTCACAACCAGTGGATGGTTTAGAAATAAAGCACATGTTGAAATATTTGGATTGTCTGTTTGGAAACTTGAATTGCTGAAATAAAGTATATTCAGGAATTTTGAAAATATTTTCCTTCTTGTATGCCAATGATAGTGATGGAGGCTTAAAGCACATAATGCATTGTGGGGTACATGGGCACAAATGGAAATTCTTCTAAATATGATGTGCATGGCTGAGTACATGTTGTACAATGTTTAACAGTATGTTCCCCAAATTTTTACTCTATTAATATTTTGTGTAGATGTGTCTCTTTGTTCTGGGAAACAATCCTTTAGTCCTCTGAAACAAATAAACTCTTCAATTTGAACACAAGTCAAGAGCATATCAACAACCTCATCTGCAGATCTTTAAAGCTAAACATTTGCAAAATATGGACTTTACAATCATTATTGATTCTTTCATTGTCAACAATAAAAAAAATTAATATGTACCTTTTTGGTTATCTGATTACATAATTCCCTTTTTTTAAAAATTCCTTCCTATTATCAACTTCTTTAATTTGTAAAACTGTACACAGTCCTAAATTCACAAGTGCATCAATAACTAGCACTGGCTTAGTAGTACTGCAACACTAGAATTCTGGTGCAAATCTTAGTCCTTTAAAAGTAGCCAACAACTTTTCAGTGGACATGGAACTGCAAGCTGATAAAAACTACAACCCAACATAGTTGGGGTAAAATTGACCATTCTTATAAAAGTACTGGTTTCTTTTATTGTGTTTTTCTTTAAACAATTAAAAGCATCTAGTTAGAGTTTTTTCTCTTACTTATGGTGCTAGAACTTTCAATACTTACAAGCTTCTAGTCATTTTAACTATGGGATGTCAAAGTTATATGGAATAAGCCAAAAATTAACTATCATACATGCATGTCTTAACTTACCTAAATCTTCTTCAACATCAGCTTCTTCCTTATAATTGTCTGGGTTCTGAAAACAGTGGGAAAATTAAGTATAAAGAAGACTGCAATTGTCAGTGGTAGGCTTTGGTAAATGAACAGCAATGCAAAACTTCAAACTATTCAAGCAAGAAACTACTGCACTGTATTCTTCATACCAAACAAATGACATGCTGTCCCTTGCTATGTTCAAAATCATAGCTTTATTGACGCATGTTCAATGGTTTCAAAAGCTCGTGTCAATACTTAAAAACAACAAATATACTATTAGCAAAATAATATATGCTGTTGCTCTTTTTACAATGGTACACAAACCACTGTTATAAATAAAAGGGCAACAAGTAAATTTAGCATGTATTTATCCCCCCTAAAAGAACATGGATACATTCTTTCAGGGTCTACTGACATGCTAATAGTACTGCAAGGTCATTTAAACTTTTCCTTTATCTCCGACTTTTCTCTTGTCAGAGGTCGTTGTAGTGAATTTGATTTGCCATTGCTCATGGTAAAGATTTGGTGGTTTAAAGTTTTTAACCATAATTAAATGTTCTTATTGTTCTATATTCATCCAAGAACACTTAATGATGATTAAAAAATAAGCTTTAAACCTATTGTCTATTAATTAAATCTAAACTCATGTTTTTAATAACAAAGTTGTTATGACTACCATCTATGGGGTACTGTGGGGTACTGCAGGGTACCAAATTAACAGAAACAGCACATACTTAATAAAAATCTTAACAACAGCCTCTGAAAATTTTTGGTTCTAAAAACAGGGACAAAATTCATTATTCCTCATAAAGAAGAATTTTAACTGCTTTCTTTTGTATAAAACAAAATAACATTTAATCACAAACTACCAAAATGTAGTCAAATATTAACAAGGCTAATATTTGGCATAAGCAGGTGAAGAAAAGTGGACCACTTTTAACAACATTTTAAAACCTTGCCACAAAAGAAAAAAACGTAAAAAAAATGGAAATGTGCACCAATGGAAATATATAAACTGCTAGTTATTTGCATACACTGTACCTAAAAGTGACATCAATATAATATACCACTAATTGAATTCAAGAAACACTAGCTCCCACTATGGTCTCTACTCAAGTTGGATACAAATCCCTACAAATGGTGTGCGACAAACCAAGGAAATTCACAGATAAATTATGTATTTTACCCATGTGGTTTACCAAGTATTTTACCATACAATACTCTTCCAAATATATAAATGTTTTATGTAATGGATTTCATTATGTGGGGTTTATGTCAGTTTTAAATACCAAGCTGACAAGACATTCAATTTTTAAAAACCCTTCATCCTCCCAAAGTGTGACAATTTTTTTTATGTTTCTATCCTATTTTGAACAGGGCTTTACAGCAGAACTTTCCACAAATATATTTAAAAAAACTAAAAAACAAGATACTCTTTACCTTTCTATAATCTTCAATATTTTCTTCAAAATCTCTGTTGTATTTCCTAACCTTCTGTCGCAAGGCTGCAAGAGCCTGTAAGAGAAAAAATTCAAGTAAAGGCATTTGTGACTAAAACATGTTCTTAATTTACTAAAGCAAATACTCTTCCATCAACCAATATCTCAGCAGAAAATAATCATTTATACAAAGGTACAGCTGTGGTTTGCAAAAGCTCATATTTCCAGATTAAGTCTTCATTCTCCCTGAAAGGTGGCACTCATCTTGTTCCAGGATATGATGGGCAACAATGCTCTTAATAAATCATTTTAAGTCTGCATATTACCAAGAACTGACATAGCTTGCTAAACCCTAGTTCAAGTTAAAAAATAAGCAATGCCTGGAGCTGTGTCTGGCTGTATTAAAAAATGAGTAAAAGAACAGCAAAACTATAAATATTATTCAATACAGTTTTTAATCCAAGTAAGTTTTTGTCCCCCAAAATACTTCTTGGTAACTTAACACTCACTACTTACCCTGGTCTCATAAGGTGGACTCATTTTGAGACCGGGGGGCAGTTTAGGGGCTCCCTTATCTGCATCAAGCTGGTTGATTTATTAAAATTTTGGTTCAGAGAAACTTCTTCACATGTTGTACTATTCAACTGCAGTAAATTTACTCACAAAAATACAATTTTCACAATATCTTACCTTTGAATGGATCTTTGAAAGTTTCTGTCTACCTTCTCTATCCTCCCATTGCTAAATAAAATGACAATAAAATGTGTTTCAAAATAACACTTTTTTCTCTACAAATACCAACTAAAGAGTCGTGCTGTTGCAGACCTATGGAATGGGGTAAAGAAGTAATGATAATGCTCTGTTTTATCACAGGTGATACTGACACACCTTAGTATGACCACTCCCCTCCAAGGGGTAATTGTGCTATCTGTTCATTCCAAGAAGTCTTTCATATACCCCCCCAAAAAAATCCTATGACCTATGAATTACCAATATTACATTGGTTAAATTTTCCTCCAATCTGCTACTTTATATAATATGTGGTAGGCTTTGGCAAAAGAATGGCTGTGCAAAACCTCAAATTATTCAAGCAAAAAACTACTGCATTATTTCCATCATACAAGACAAATGATTTGCTACCCCTTGTTAGTTTTCCATGACTTAAATCAATTTAAAAAATCACGTTAATTCTTTAAAACCATAAATGTTAAAAACATAATATATATGGTTGCACTTTTTACAGTGGTACAATGCCCACTGTCACTAACAGAAGGGCAACAAGTAAATTTTGCATGCATTTATCCCCCCTAAAAGAACATGGATAAATTCTTTCAGGGTCTACTGACATGCAAACAGTTCCAAGAACAGTTCATGATGGTTGGGAAAAAACAAGCTCTAGATAATAAGTAAACCTGAATTCTCATGCTTCTTCTGACAAAGTTAGGACTAACCTCTGATGTTACTGTAGGGTACTGTGGAGGTACCAAATTAACAGAAACAGCACACACATTTAATAAGAATCTCAAAGATTTACATCAGATTTCAAAAAATAAAATAATGCAAAAAAGTGTATAGTTTTCAATTTTCAGGTCATACAATACACTGGTTTTTCTGCACAATTTTTAAAAAAATCCATTTATGAGCAGTTTTATGTTTAACAAAAACTGGGTTCTCACCAGGTCATCAAACAGAGCATTTTTAAAAAATCTGAACTTCACTATTTTGTTTGCAACTAAGCCAAAGCTATAAGCTACATGCTATGGTATCATCCAGTTACCTCTCATGTTTAAACTGACTACACAGAATGTTTAGTAAGAATTTTATGATATCAGTTTAACTGTCAACTCAAATGTTGGTTTTTTTTCATTTACTTCAGCCAGTCAAAATCAGTTATACAACAAATACTTTTGCAGGATTTACTGAATATTTTCTTTAAAGTTACTGCAACAACCAAATGGGAACTTAACTATTTATTTATATAACAGATATTCAAAGTAGTATTGACCTAAGAAAAACAAATAGGAAAGTCTCAATAACTCACTTTAATTCTCAAACATTTTGAAGAGTTGTTGGCATTTATTTTTGAAACATCCACATTGGGTCCTAATGAACACAGTTTGCCCCATACTGGGATTCTTACAAGTCAAAATTATAACAAAGGTTTTGTAGACGTATCCACTGTCATTACTTCTGCCATATTAAGAATTCTGCAAAACTTATCTTGTGCATAGTGCATATATTTTAAAATAGCCACACATATCATTAGTTGATGTTTTTCACAAACATCAAAGACATTACTGTTCTTTCTCCTCTGGGTACTCCAGGTTGTTTCATAAAATGTTTCCTCCAAGGTTCATTCTATAAAAATATTCATTTGAATCTGCAATAACTGAAAGCATTGAAAGCATGGGCAGAATATAATCTCTCAAACTAGCATTTGAACCAATAACCAATTTTCTATAATACCTTACTAGTTTTCAACTATTTACTGTGATACTACTTTACTGTAGTACTAGCAGCAGCAGGAGTAGTAGTGGTAGCAGTAGCAGTAGCAGCACCAGGAGGAGTGGATTAAAACAGGAAAAAACAATGTTTAAGAACTTTAGTGTTCAATAAGAAATATTTCTCAAATTTCAATTTACTTACTGTGTTTATAAAATCTTCCAGATCAGCAAGTGACTTAACATAAAAGGGTGGTGTTCCTTCCTTGTCAACAACACTTTTGGCTTTGAAAAATACTTTACAAAGGTTCTCCCATTCTGAAAAATAAAGTTAATCTTACTATTAAAATCTGATTTAAAATTATAACTAAAGGCATCACAAGTATACTAGGCCTTTTTGTGAACAAATGTATGTTTACCATACTATTTTTACCCATTAAAAACAACCTGGCTTGGCTAAACAACTGTTTAAAAAATTAAAACACAAGTCCTATAAACAAGGACTCACCAGAGCTATTGACTGTGTGGCATTAACATGCAAATTGTATTGATGTAACTGCATAAACTCACAGAGCAATTTAACACCTTGCCATGTGAGAAAATGTAGTACTGTTTTCATAGTTTCTGCTAAAGACCCTCTTTTTCAGTTTATCAAACACAAAAACAGTAACCATCTTAATAAACATTCAATGAAATAATTAAAGTAAAGAAAATAATAATATCTATATATTGAAGAGGCTGTCTTTCACATTTCCATAGCAACCTTTGAGTTACTAATGTAAAGTCTAACAATAGTAACCCCATAGTGAAAACAATACATGTAACCAACTAATACTTTAAAAAGTTAATATTGTATGAAATTTCTAATGAGAAATCTCAGACACAACTAACAAACTCCTAAACGTAGCCATGTGATGCTAATTTATTGCAAAACATCCAAGTTCAAAGGTGACTTTAAAAAGTAACCTAAAAATATTTTGTTTTTTGAGAATGCCCTAGGGTATTTAATGTGTGGTGTTGAATTACAGTTTTTGTCAATACTTAAACAAAAATAATAAAATCAGAATAATATATACTGTTGCTCTTTTTACAACAGATCACTGACAAACAGATCAGTGTTATATATAAAAGGGCAACAAGTAAATTTTGCATGCATTTATCCCCCCTAAAAGAACATGGATAAATTCTTTCAGGGTCTACTGACATGCCAATTGTTGTACCAATAAGATGTACCATAATTTTACTTCCTTCTTGGGTGCTGCCATATATTTTTATTATTATCATAATAAAAGCATATTCAAAAAAATAACTGCAACTTACCTGTTTGAACTTTTGCAATGTCTTTAATTTTCATGCTATTTCTTATCTGCTTTATTCCACTTTGAAGTTCCTCATACCTACAAGGTAATCACAGTTACCAGGTGAAATACACATACACATTCAAATAGGCATTTTACATTGTTGTCAACCACTGTCATTTGAAATAACAGCAAAATATAAAACCATCTGTTGAAACACAACATAGTCAACACATATAATCCCTGTCATAAGTACTTATTAATTACCCTGTATTAATTTTGTATCCAGCTTCAAAGTGATGTGTATTTCTGAGGTCAATACTTGTGTTGCTTTTTTTAAACTAATGAATCTTTGAATATTCAAAGAAAATAAAGGGAAGAGACATATATTACTTGAGGAAATATGGAAATGCATTGCAAAGAAAAATCAGGTATTTTATCTGACAATTAAAATGTTCCACAAACAGGTAATATTTTCTAACTAGGCCAACAATGTCAGTGCTTTACTGATAATTAGACAACAACAACTATTACTTATGGATTTTTTCTTATGGAGACAGGAATAACATTGTGAGTATATATCACAAATAAGAATAAAGTCCATTTACCTCCAACTTAACTTTGTAATCTTAAATACTTTGGAAATGACACAGATTTAACCTTCAATAGTGAAAACTAAGTCCCTGTCTATATTTTCAGTCTATTTTAACTGTCTAATATAAATACAAAAAAGTATATAATAATAAAATTCAAAACACTCCTACCTTTTGTCTTTCTGACTTCTGACAACACGTTTTGTATCATCTTCATCATCACTGAAGTACCTGATAGGAGCAGGAAAATGAAATTGAAAACATAACAAACAAATTTAAAAGTGCAATCCATGGTGTAAATAACAAAGATGATAATATCAGACTGGTCACTAAGGAAAACAAACAGAGAACGAACCAGGATGATGACCAGCTGCAACTTGACAATATAACTGACATAATGAGAAAAGATAACTGCACAGAAAATCAAATCGAGATACTAAGAATAAGGATTCATAATGAACTGTGTAAATGTTCAGCAACCATACAAGAGAAATAATGACCAAAGAAAGTTAAAAGAGAAAACTTGTTTAAGTAAACAACATTTTAATGCGCATCCCATTCAATTCACTAAGTGAGATAAATAATCACATGAAAGCTGTAGGTACAGGTAGGTATAGAAGGTCAAATCAAATTCCTTAGGAAAGAAATAACTAAAAAATGGATAGAGTGAAGCTTTAATTAATCATCTTGCACAACAATTGAGAACCAAAAAGAAGGGTTAAATCTTGTTTTAGAAGAGCTTAAGCAGAGAGTTACTACCAATGAGGGTGTTTTAAAATAAGCTCTTTTAAAAAAGGTCTTTTAAACAACTAGAAGGGAAAGAAAGATGGGATAATATAATACCTAATGCTGAAGGAAGCAGGCAATTTTAAAGAGAAGCTAACCAACAAATTTGAAGCCCCAGGGCCAGATGGAGTGCAAAAATTCTGGTTGAAAAATATAAAATCCATCAAACCAAACCTTGTTGCAATACTAATTTAATGTGTATAAAAGTGTATGTAAGGCAGGTGAGTGAGGTAATAAAACCAAAGCAGAATGGAATGAATAGTACACCATCCATAAACCTCAGTGCAGTCTCCATTATGAAGTATAAGGGTGGTATTATATAACCCAGCCACCGAATGAGCCAGCCAGCTCACTCTGGTGCTGGTCCCAAACCCAGATAAATGGAGAGGGTTCCTGTCAGCAAGAATATGTGGGGAGTAAAACCAACTTCATCTTTAAACCAAATAGCCCTCAGTCCCAAGCACCCCTTAAATGGGCACAGGCTGCTAAAAATATCTCAATGGAGTGCCAGTGCAGACAACAAGAGAGATGGATGGAGGAGTTGGTGATCATCTGCAATGTAAATGTGTGGAAGTTTGTTGGCAGGAGAGGGGAAGCTGTAGAAATTCTGGAGAGAAGACAGGTGGACATTTGCTGCTTGCAAGAGGTTCACCATAAGAACAAGGGGACCATATCGATAGGTAGCAACAATGAAAAATACAAACTCGGGTATTGTGAAAAGGCTGAGGGTGTGGGGGGTGTTGGAGTGATGGTGAGGCAGTGCCT
>RDPX01000103.1:2144036-2164522 GCA_003991215.1 Morbakka virulenta
AATATAAAATCCATCAAACCAAACCTTGTTGCAATACTAATTTAATGTGTATAAAAGTGTATGTAAGGCAGGTGAGTGAGGTAATAAAACCAAAGCAGAATGGAATGAATAGTACACCATCCATAAACCTCAGTGCAGTCTCCATTATGAAGTATAAGGGTGGTATTATATAACCCAGCCACCGAATGAGCCAGCCAGCTCACTCTGGTGCTGGTCCCAAACCCAGATAAATGGAGAGGGTTCCTGTCAGCAAGAATATGTGGGGAGTAAAACCAACTTCATCTTTAAACCAAATAGCCCTCAGTCCCAAGCACCCCTTAAATGGGCACAGGCTGCTAAAAATATCTCAATGGAGTGCCAGTGCAGACAACAAGAGAGATGGATGGAGGAGTTGGTGATCATCTGCAATGTAAATGTGTGGAAGTTTGTTGGCAGGAGAGGGGAAGCTGTAGAAATTCTGGAGAGAAGACAGGTGGACATTTGCTGCTTGCAAGAGGTTCACCATAAGAACAAGGGGACCATATCGATAGGTAGCAACAATGAAAAATACAAACTCGGGTATTGTGAAAAGGCTGAGGGTGTGGGGGGTGTTGGAGTGATGGTGAGGCAGTGCCTCGTTGAGCGAGTGCTGGAAGTAGAGCAGGTCAATGATAGAATAATGAAGATAAAGATGCTGTAAGACAAGGAAGTATTTTCAACATATTTTCAACATATGCACTGCAGCCAAGGCAAACGGCCCATGAGAAAGAAGAGTAGATGGAATAGGAGACTGCATGAGTGTCAACAGACAATGGACTCATAATGGGGGGTAACATGAATGGCCACATTGAAGTAGGGATGGGTTTACAGAGGTGATGGACCCATATGGATATGGTCACCTCAAAAGGGAAGGCGAGACAATTCTTGACTACTGCAAAAATCAAAATCTTAAAATCTTGACCACATACTTCAAGAAAGACAAAAACAAAACAGGTACCTATCCAAGTGGAGAGGCAAAAATGCAGCTGGACCTGATCCTGTTCACAATATCATGCCAGTCAACACCTGGAGGAATATGTGTTACTCAGCACTGCCTTGTTTAGGGCAGACTTCATGGTGAAACACATGATTAAAAGAAAGATACAGGGAAGGAGACTCAAGACGTGGAAGTTTAAGAAGCAGCAAACCTGTGAAGAGTTTGAGGCAAGTGTGCATGGGAAATTTGCAGTGAGTGGCATGAGACACAAGCTGCTATCCTGGAGGCATGCCTTCAGGCAAGTGGTCAGACAAAAGGAGGAAGAGGTCAGGACCACAAGTCTTGGTGGTGGTGTGAGGATGTGCAACACATGGTAAAACTCAAAAAGGATGCTTTTAAGATGTGGCAGCATAGTAGAGACCCTGTGGATGAACAAGTATATTGAGCAAGGAACATGGATGTCAATAAGGCAGTAGTTATTGCAAAACAGGTATCGATGGATACATGGTGGAAAAATCTTTATTTTCCTGTGGGCAGAGGGAAGCTATATGCGATGGTCAAACACCTCAGGAGAGACAGAAGGGCCATTGTGGGAGGCTTCTTTGTGAAGGGCAAAAAATGGAGAAATTTTGACTACAGAACTGGAAATCAGAGAAAAATGGAGGCAATATTTTGATTCTTTCTTGAATGTGGATAGCCCAAGTGAGATAAAAGAATATGGCTGTACTGATGGCCCACTGGATGACGTTAAGTAGAAAATAGTGGAGGATGCTCTCAGGGCACTGAAACCAGGCAAAGCACCCTTCTGACGTGAATAGCAACATGCTCAAATGTGCAAGGGAGGCAGTAACCATGTAGCTCACAAAAGTTCTGAAAAAAATCATGGATACTGGGCAATGCCCAAAAGAATAGAGGGACAGCACCACTGTTCTCATATTTAACTGTAAAGGAGACCCTTTGCAGTGATGTCAGTACAGGGGATTGAGGATGTTGGAGGTTACAATGAAAGTCTGGGAGAAGACCCTTGATAATAGGCTGAAATCAATTGTAAATATCAGCAGCAATCAGTTTGGTTTAACTGCCAGGAGATCCACCATGAATGCAAAATCTATTTTGAAGACTTTTCAGTAAAAATAATCTGAGAAAAGGAGAAGCCTGTAACACATCTCTGTTGACCTGGAAAAGGCCTTTGACTGGGTCCCTTGGAATGAGCTGGCATGGGCAATGAGGAGATAGTGTGCTGGAAATGCTTGTTGGCCTGGTGATGGAGCTGTATCTGTGCTCTCAGATGAGAGTGGCAGTGGCAGGAGGGGTGTCTGAGGCATTTGGCATATCTGTGGCGGTGCACCAGGGCTCTACATTGAGCCCTTTGTTCTTCTATCTAACCATAGAGGAAGCTTCCAGAGAATGCAGTAGAGAGGCACCATGGGTCATGTTATACACAGGTGATTTAGTTATAATGGGGGAGACAATATATGAAGCAGAGCAGCAGCTTCACTGGTGGAGAGATGCCTAGGAAAGGAGAGGATAAAAAATTAAAACTAAGATCTTCATGACTGGAAAGAAAGACACCACTCTTCTAGAAGGTATCTTCGTGGAGTGTGTAGAAGAGGAGTAGGAGTGAACTCTGCTGTGTTCCCAATGTGAAAGGTGGGTTCACAGATGCTGTTCTTGTTTGCAGAATGTGTCACGAGTGAGCACATTTATCTGCTCTTCATGTAGACAGAGAAGGTGGAATTGGAGAGGAGGGAGAAACAGTAGAGCAGCTAGAGCTGGGACCAGGAGGCAAACATGTGGTGGAAGAAGTGGGCTCATTCACCTACCATGTGGATGTTATAGTTAGGGAGGGAGGAGCAGAAAGAGCTGCATGAATGAGGGTTGCTGTAGCCTGGAGTAAATGGCGTGAGACTGTTGACTGTTATGTAACAGGCAAATCCCCCAAGTCAAAGCTCGGTAGTATATGACGTGTGTAACAGATTGGTCATGCTCTATATGGTTCAAAGACATGGCCCTTAATACACCAAGTGGAGAAGATTTTGGTCAGCTGTGATCACTGCATGCTTCAATACATGGCAGACACCAGGCTGCAGGACAAGAGTCTTAAGTGAGGAAGTAGCTCATAGGTGTGAGCTGAAACAGGTAGCTGACCTATTAAGACATTGAAGGTTGAGGTGGTTTGGGTATGTGTGGGGAAGACACGAGAGAGATGTGCTAACAATTGTAAGGAACTGTCAAGTGGAAGGCAGGCGACCACGTGGTAGACCTAGAAAAACATGGATCAATACTGTATGAGACGATTTAAAAACTCTAAATATAAAAGAACAGCTTGCATTGTGAGAACTTGAAAAGCTGGACAGAAAGTCTTGTTAATTATTAACAATCCACTGGGCTCTCCAATGCCATAGAGATATTAACAGACTATATGTTAAAAGATTCCAATGTGGTAGAGGATTAATTAGTGTGGTAGATTGTGTGAATACAGAGATCAATAGCTTGCAGAAGCATGAAGCAGAAAGTAATGAAAATAAGCTGGTTGCAATGAAGAATGAACAACTATTAATTAAAAGTAACAAAAAGGGAACAATTCAGTTAGAACGACAGTAGATATAGAAATAAAAGCTTACATGGGTAACTTTTTATAGCTTCAGATGACATTAGTTGCAATAAACAAGGGAACAATTGAAGCAATGTGGCACAAAGGAAGTGACTTAAGGGTTGTTGATGGTAGTGCAAGAGCTGGTGATCAGAATGATGTACATCAGGAAAGTCATAGACTTAGTGGGAATTGATCTAAAGTGCAGGGTGTGTGGTGAGCAGGATGAAACTGCAGCTTATGTTTTAGCAGAGAGCAAGATGTTGACCTAGTGTGAGTATATGAACTGAAGACATGATAAAATGACACATGCTCTACATTGGAAGTTGTAAAAAGTATGGGTAATCAGTAAGAAATGGTATGATCAATACATTAATTAAACCAGTAATGGAAAATGAAGAAGCCACAGTCATGTGGAATATGAAAATCTGGACAAAGAAGTTGAACACTATAGATATAACATAGTTGTCTGATGCAATACAAGTAGAAAACATTTCTATGAGAATGTCACCTGCCATTTGAGACGAGAGCACAAGACATGGAGAGGGAAAGGGTTACAAATACAAATATTTGAAATGGGAATTGAAGAGAATTTGGAAATGCCAAGAAATAGTCATCAATGCAACCATCTTAAGTGCATTGTGCACAGTATGCCAAACCCTCAAATGATGATAATTAACGTTAGACATTAAGGTGAATTTTAGCACATTACAGAAAGCTTGTTTTGGGGGATCAGTAAGTCAACAGGTAGGTTCTGGATAGCAAAGGCTGAGGGCTATTGCTTGGTATCCAGGAGAGCCAACCAGATTAATATTTTAAGCTGTCATAACCTCAATCAAAAGATTTGTAATTTAGGCTTTAACTTGAGCCTTCAGAAGTTTGCAAAATTCAGTTTTAGCTGCATTGAATTTGTCCAATAAAGTTTGATCCAAAATTTTATGTGGTAATACCATAAGCTGTAAGAAAACAGAACATCTTCTTTCAATCAATGGAATCAAGAACTCAAGTTTTTTTTCATTTTATTTCCCATTCCCAGGTTTAAGGTAAATAAATATTAATACTGCTTCCTTCTTGTGATTGGAAACTTCTTTAAAAACTTGTTCTCAGGCTAATATGTGAGATAAAGTACGCGTTGCTTTATTGAATCCATACTGACATGATAAAAGACATTTATCAATGACTGGCTCATTTTTATTTTGGGTTGTGCTTGTATATTTTTGCTGCAATTAGTAGTTATTACAGCTGCCCCAATTCACCACTTTCTTCAATGCTCCAATACAATAGATTGCTGTGGTTGATGATGATATTTAATTTGTTCCTATACAACTATATAAAGCATCCAACAGGCAGGCTTTTTGTTACACGGTGCCCTACAATATGCCAAAACTGTGTAGCAATTGGAGCAGTTACAAGTTAGCATAGGGCAAAGCACGGATAAAAAGAACAGTAACAGGTGACCCACAGACCAGGTTCCGGTAGGTCAAACTGGCTCCCCTCTGGGGCTTATCCTAGATATGCACAAGCAAATGGCCATTTAATAAATGATAAAACATACATGTATTATACTATCTTTCGGGACCGGCGCCATCGAAGATAGCGGCGGTCCCGAAATACTGCTGAAAGTGGAATTAATCTTTTAAGAGTAATTCCTTAAAAACAAATTTTAAATACAATAAAGTTCATCTGTGTGTATAAAATAATACTATGAACCATTCATTATTTTTAACAAATATTTTTTCTGGTAGAAACAATATCGAAAAATAGAACACCACTGTTAGTGATAGATACCTGGTTGGTGCTGTTGGTCTTGGTCTTTGAACTTCTATTTCTGTCTCCGACTCAGGCTCGCTCTCTGAGTTTCCTGAAGCAAAAAATCTAGACATGTTGATTGTTTCTTAAATACCAATTTTAAATATATATTTGACCATTTATAGGGAAATCACACCACAAGTACTTCATTGCAATCGATGTGGGCCAAGGGGATTGAACACGCGGTGCAGCGAACAACGCATGCCTTGGCCTCGTATTCAAAGTAAGGCTAAACCCCACTGAACAAGTACACGCTTTTCTTTTCAAAAGAAAAGCTTCTGTGAAAATATCATGGTGAAATTTGTAAGAATATCTTGAGAATATTTCCAGGGTGAGTTTCATAAGAATAGAATTTTAGTAAAACAGAAATATAATAACAATTAAAATAAGACAAGTCTGAAATCTTCCTGAACATACTGTATGATATATATCTGGTGTCCAAAAAAAAATACTCATTTTTAAAAACTTTAAAATATTGTAAAATAAGAATTTAAAAAAAAAATTATATTCCTCTATGTTTGATTGACTTTGTGAAGCCAAAATGTCCGAGAGTTTTTTGTTTCTTCACTGGAGTAGCAATCACACTGATACTTTAACACTTCTCTTACACAACTCCACGTGAAAAGAATTTTCTCATAACAAACCATACACATTAAACAACGTCATCGAGTAGAATGTCACGTTAGAATGTTGACGTTCGAATTGTGACGTTGTGATTATTCAATGAATTTTCAAGCTGTTTGGAAAAATTAAAAAATAAAATATAAGAATGTATTAAAAATATTTCAGCCTTATATTTTGTCAAATCGTCAGAATACTTCACCCTCAACGAAATTTTATTATTCTTATAAAAAGAAAAGCACGTGTCAAAAAAATGATCAATGATTAAATATCACCAGGAACAGACAACCCTCTAACCAATATTTTCTTGACTAACCAGCTTGAAATTGGTAGGAGGGTAGTGTCCTACTGGATCACAAATAATAATCAGTTAATTACTTATTAATAGGCAAATATACATGACTAAAAGTATATATGAGAATGTGTGTATTTTTAAGGCACATCAGACATATTTAATCAACTTTATATATTTGTTAGTCATATGGTGGACGGCAAAAAGATCAACAAAACTTAATTTAGAAATGTCAGTTTCATGTTTTCAAAATCGTCAGCTTAACAGCTTTTTAGCTGACGATAGTGGAGACATGAAACTGACAGTTGTAAATTAAGTTTTGTTGATTTTATTTTGCCGTCCACCATATGATAGCTCTAATATTCTTATATCATTGAGCACTGTCGATAGCTAATAATTACTTCGATACTGGAATATTTGTTGGTCAGATTTGTGGCTTTTGTATTATAAGCAAATGATAATTAGTTAATTGCTCATTAATTAGCAAATTTACATGACTAATAATTTAAATGAAATTGTGTGCATCATCAAGACACATCTTCATGCCAAATTTTGTGCCGACAAGTTGAAAAAAAGAGCCTTCCGACACTTTAGTTTGCCCTGTGAACACTCACCCTCTGGTACAAGATAGAAGATAGATTTTTTATACAAACTGTAACGGCAACTGCGGCTGGTAAGACGCCTGCTGGTAAACAAAGCGAGCCAACAGGAAAATAGTTTTCTAATGGCTCTTTCTATTAAAAACCGAAACACACCAATAGCTTGATCTCTTATCCCGTTCCTTTAAATGTTTCAAGTCTGTCTTTTTTGGTTACTTCTTGGAAAAGTCCTTCGCAGTAAACCAGAATACTCTGACCCAAGTGATGCGCCGATAGGAAAATATGAGAGGAATAATCAAAAGTAAAAGTTACAAATCGACACACAGAAACACATACACCCGCGCAGAGAGAAGCTAAGGCAAAAAATATTTTCATATTTAAATTTGAATTGTTAATTACTCTGGCCTGCGTTTAAAAACTTTTTTGCAAAGGTTAAAAGTTTTTAAACTGATTTATGTATTTTTTAGTGCGCTAAATCCACAAATACAATCCATTTTCTTTGGTCAGATCAAGCCATACTGGAGCAGGTTCAATCTGAAACCGAAATTGCATCTCTCTTTAAGTTTAGAAAAACGAAACTGAACCTTTTTCTGTTTACAGCTGGACGATCGTTTATTCTTTAGCAGAGCTGAACTGCAATCAATGTGACTTGAAATTTTAAGGAAAATATGTAGTGTTTCTTGAAAACGTTTTAGATCAAGAGAGAATGGATAGCAAATATACAAATCATCCTGAGAGCTTCTGCCATATATGTGGCAATGTAATTCTTCCTGGTTGCCTTGCAAAAATAACTGATTTTGTGAAGAAGTCACATTATGCTTACTTTGGAGTTAAGCTTGGAGACCAGGATAATTTGCACCCAATATTAGCTGCAAAACATGTGTTGAGAACGTGCGTGATTGGAGAAATAACAAAAGGAAAAGTATGCCATTCGCTATTCCTATGGGGTGAACAGAGGGTAAAGATCATGTGACAGACTGTTACTTTTGCGTGTCTAATCTTCAAGGAATCAATTGCAAGAACAAGCATTGTTTTCACTATCCTGGTGTTCTGTCTGCCATGAGACCAATGTCTCATGGTACAGACTTATCTGTTCCCCAGCCAGATGTTGCAATGACATGATAAAGCTCTTTTCTATTCTATGATTCGATAAAGCTTAAGATTTTCAAGAATTTAGACAGTTCTTCACAAATCAGAGTGACTCTTCAATGGTTTACTGCAACATTGCTGATTTGATGAAATCAATGGGGATACACTACGTTGCTACGTAATAAGGACTTTTCATCGACTCGTCTAGCAGAAGTCTTAAGCCAGTTCTCCTTCATAATAGAAATGTATACTCTTCTATTCAAATTGGTCATTCTATGCAAATGAAAGAAACCCAGGACAACATGAATCAGTTGCTATCTGCTCTGGCTGGTGATCAACATTAAATCAGACAAGAATAGTCGCCAAGACAAAGGTGCCTAGTTTGCACAATGTTTAGTCTCGCCGTGTTGTTGAACCAAGCAAGATATTACTTCAACCCTTACATATCAAACTGGAACTTATGAATATATTTGTACAGGCAATGGACAGGGAAGGCAGAGGGTTTAGTTTCCTTCAGCAGAAGTTTTCTCGGATAACCTTTGAAGAGCTTAGGGCTTGCATTTCTATGGGCTTCGGATAAGGGTACTCAAAAAGGACTTAATATTCAATGATGCGCTGAGTCCAGCTGACCTGTCTGCTTGGCTAGAGCTTCAGTAAGTAATTACAGTCTTTCTGAGAAACGACCGATGTGCAGCATACGAGAAAGAAGTCGACGAACTCCTGAAGAGCTTTTAAAAATAGGGGCTCGCATGTCAGTCAAAATTCACTTTCTACGGTCCCACTTGGACTATCCCCCTCAGAACTCTTGAGAGCTATCTATAAATCAATCAATTTTTTCCATCAATCAATCAATCAATCAGTCTTTTTGTCCATCCATCTATCTATCTATCTATCTATCTATATACCTACCTAAAAAGCTTGCTAATTGTTCGGGCCAATATGAAATTTACAACAGCTTCAATGAAGACCTCCAGAATGGTACTGTCCGAGCCCTGAAACTGTGGAAAATACCTGAGTTGGGCCAGTAGAAAAGGAGTGCCCTTAGGCTTAAACACACCATGCCATATAAAGAAGTATAGCATTCCAAAGCAAAAAAGTTCAACATTTAGCCGCATATGAAAAAATTACACTCATGGGAAGATTTATTAAAGGAAGGAGAAACAACTGCACGAAGAGGAGGTTGAGAGAAACCAGTCACAAGACATGCAGCACTTTGAGCTGGTACCAGTGAGGAAAGTTCTTTAAAACACCTCCAACGACAGTACCTATAGAAAAGACTATCACAAGCCATACACCTCATCAATGAGACCAAGGTTAAGAATAGCACAAAGGCCAGAACCTATTAAGTTACATATTTCTCTCCAAACTCGATCAAGAACAGAAAGATAAGATGCGGTAACATGTTTCCGGATATAACAACAGGACTTCATTCAAGAACGGATGGTAGACATAGAGATAAAAAGTAGCCTCAGGCGTAAGGCACTCTGTAGTGCGATACAGAGGACCAAAAGTTTTAGAACGAGACTTATCAACAGATTGAATTTTAGATTGTAAAGAAGTATCCGAATAAAATGACAAGCCAAGAAGCCCCTCACTGATAAGCATTCCTAAAGACCAGAACCAATCTCACCAGGGTTACTCAGAATACTTGCCCATGAATATTAAAATTGAATAAAGTCTTATTCTCTTATTGAACAATATCAATTGCGTTTCTGTTGCATTAAAAGAACCCAGCCACTTCCTACCACATTTTCCCATCCCGTTCTCAGAGAGCCTGAAGACAGAGTCCANGCGTAAGGCACTCTGTAGTGCGATACAGAGGACCAAAAGTTTTAGAACGAGACTTATCAACAGATTGAATTTTAGATTGTAAAGAAGTATCCGAATAAAATGACAAGCCAAGAAGCCCCTCACTGATAAGCATTCCTAAAGACCAGAACCAATCTCACCAGGGTTACTCAGAATACTTGCCCATGAATATTAAAATTGAATAAAGTCTTATTCTCTTATTGAACAATATCAATTGCGTTTCTGTTGCATTAAAAGAACCCAGCCACTTCCTACCACATTTTCCCATCTCGTTCTCAGAGAGCCTGAAGACAGAGTCCAATTCTTCCTCAGGTTTAGCTTGTTCCTGCTGATTATTTTTGTGGGCAATGCCTGAGTTCCAAATACTGTCATCAGCATAAATGTTGATGAGCTGAGGCAACCTTTCAGGAAAATAATTGATATAAAGAAGGAAATGAGTTAGGCTAAGTATAGAGCCTTAAGGAACGCCAATATTAATGTAATACTTGTCAGGTGTAATTCTGTCTATTAGAACATAACTTTCAAGATCCTAAAATAAAGACTAAAGCCTGTTACACTTTATCAAATAGCTTGGAAATATCAAGGGATGTAGTACGTTCTTTATCAATCTTATCGAAAAACCTATAGGTAAGTTTCTTTATAACAGTCAAAAAGGTCCTCAATAAAGCACGATCTTCTAAACCCACAGTGAGCATCAATAACGAGACCTAGTTGTGGCAAGAAATCCAGCAGTGCATTGATTATAAGTTGTTCACTTACTTATAAATGACAGAAAGGAGATTTTCCGCTCGGTATTTGCCAGGATTAGAAGAACTACTTGCATTCTTGAGAGCATGTACAAAATTAGAAATTTTCCAGGAAGACGAAAAACAAGACTCTGGTAGGCAAAGATTTAAAAGTTTGGACAGCATGGAAGATAGCTCGGACGCACAATTTTCAAAACAACTGCAGGAATCAAATCTAGGTCAGGAGCTTTAGATTTCTCAAGACAAAGAATAAACTTTGCAACCAACGTTGGCTTAATGGTAACAAAGTCAAAAATCTTTTCAGCTTCCAAAGGGAACGCATTTACAAAAGAACTGACGGAAAACAGGGATAAACAGATCAACTAGAGGACATGGCAAAGAGAAGGGATAATTGACTTACCAGAAATCAAAACACCATTGTAAATCTTCCAGAAATCTCAACTTGGAAGCTCTTGGGAACAAACAAATTCACAGACTTGCTCAAGATAGCGAGACTTAACATAAGAAATAACTCTTTTACTAGCATCGCTATCCCTTTTGAAAGAAACCTGAGATTCATAATTTCCATCACATTGAAACTGAACATAGAAACGATTGCGATGAGCAATTGTGCCAGAACAGTGAACATTGAAGCGTGAAAGAGAATAAAGTTTTACTTTGTAACTATGACTAGGTACAAATGTTTAGATACCAACATGAACCAATTCATAGAATCAGAAATCGATTTTCTCAAGAATAAATCTCTCAGAGCATTACCCAGAAATTGTCAAAACCTATTCCAACCTTCCAAACCACGTTTAAAAGTCCAATGATGGTTTGTCATCAAGATTTAAAGCAGTTACCTTAATATCAGCAGTGACAATCACATGGTTAGATGGTGTGAAGGGAAGTTAAAATGAAACTATATAATCCCCTGGAACAGAAGTCTAAAAGAGATTCGAAAGAGAACGTTCTCTTTTCTTGAGATAGGACATCCTGAGGAATAATAGTGTTTCAATAAATACAATGATGACAGTGTCATCTCATCGCTATCCCTCTTTTAAGGAGAGCAGTGTGTGGTACCAAGTGCCTGCTATCGAGGTCTATGATTCCACCTTTATCACCATAGGATTGAGTTAGAAGGCTTCCTGGTGACCTGCCTTTAACAGTCACTAAGTGCGAAGAATTTCGAGACCCAAGACCAACACCTCGATCAAGAGTATAGCCTTGAGAAGTGATAGTACTGACTCTACACAGACAAAGAATAACCCATTTTCTAAAGAAAATATTTTATCGTTAGCTTTCGGGAATTTCAGAGGTCTCGGTTCCATTTTTTCGTTCACGAAAGCTTTCACAATATGACTATTCTCATATTCTTGAAGTTTGTGAGATAAGCCTCAAAGACAATATTAGCAATATGGATATCCATGCTGAAAGCTATTTTTCTTTGTTTGGACTAGACTCATCTTCATGATATTGCTATTTATGGTCGACAACATGTTCCAGCTGTTATAGTACAAAAAATTGAATCTAAAGGTAAACCTTTCATGTGCTTCAGTCTTCCTTTTCTTCAAGCCACTTGTTACCTGCTTTTCTTTATCGATATCCACATTCTGATTCTTGTTCTGTTATTGAGAAAGGGTTAGGCTTCAGCTATAGGGTTCTGGAGAATTGTTACAGTGTCATCATCGTTGTTTTTGGTTATTTCAATGTTCATCACACAACCAGGTTGTCTCATTTTAATCCGAGTTACAGACCTGGAGAATTTTCTTAGGTAATAAATGCATCAATAAAAATTGAATTCAATCAGAGTCCTAATGTGGATCTCACATTAACCTTATTCATCTTGATGTTGCTTTACAGTAGAATTAGAAAAAATGCTGTTGATTTCTCAAGTGATTTGAACTGGGTTAAAGAATTAGTGACGACTAAAATCTCATCCACAAAACGAGGATCATCATTAGTGAACACATAATGGGTGAGTAAGCTCCACTGAAATGGTGATTAACCTCATCCTTTCATTTCAAAGAGAAAGAAGTCGACAATAAACATTAATTGCAAAAAGCATGAAAGGTTTAAATTGCAATCTAATTGGAAGTTTCCAATTGGTCAACAACAACACCAAAAAAATCCCTAGTGATCCCTCTATAATACGTTGGCAATGCCACAGGAATTTTTTTTAGGATTAATAAAAACCATTCAATGTAATAACATTGGTTTTCAGCCAGTCAGAAGACTTGAAAATTGACCGATCACAAATAAAGAGAAACAAAATGTCTTCAAACATGACAAAAATTTCGTCCTCGTTAAGTAATCAAATTGCAGATATTATGTACCGTGACAACAATGGAGCAATATATTACCAAAACAAGAACGTATCTGTACATCGAAAACCTGATGTGATGGGAGAGAACAGATGCCATATTTTTGGAATGAGAGTTGAAAAACAATAAAGTTGAACTTCGATTACATGAACAAGAGGGGCGGGGAAGCAATTTGTTCGGATAACTGATTATCCGTACACAAAAGACACCTTTTGTGTACGGACACTCGATATGCGTGTACATGTATTTACGTTAGAACACCCGTTTACGTAAATATTTACCCTGGTTGGAAGATCTTGTTCGGATAATACGAAATTCAGAAAATTCGAAATTCGGAGATAATCGAGGTTCAACTGTGATATTGCTGCCTTTCTTGCTTGTAACCTAGACAACATCTCCCTCAGTTTCAAAATCTGACGAGCGAGAAATCATCATGAATCACATCAGCGGGAACAACAACAGAACATTGTTCCTGGATAATTTGTTGTACCATTGTTGCAAGCTGCTGGTTTGGCACGAACAGGTATTTGTGGTGAATTTTCATTTCCGCCCCTTCTCTCAGGTACCTTGATAATGCTGCAGGTTGTTGAAATTTCATTTTTCGCCATTTTACCGAAGGTTTACGACAAGAACTACAGACACACTTACAAGTTAAGACCAACGGGAAATGAATTGGTTCTTGCAAAAACAAAGTGTAACTGACTCAAACCAACTAGCAACACACACGACATAAACACGAGAGGACACGCGTGAGGTTAACTGCTCCCATTGTGAATAGCTGGTATCGGTTGTATGGCTGGTATAAGTTTGTGTATGATATGAGATTTGCATTCGCTGTCGAAGATACTTGTATTTCTTTTTGTATTAACAGACCTAACTTTTTTTCATAAGAACCAGTTAAATTAATCAGAAAGACGTTCACAAATTTTATGGCTTGCTTCCAATAAGAGCAATGGTGAAAAAGTTGGCCCCGATATAGGTGAATCTGACGCTTCCTTTTCTGTTTGCGTTTTAATTGGACCATGTTTGCTAAAATTAATCATTTCTTCTCATCTGAGAGGAATAACTTTTTCTCAACAGATTCACCCCCTACCCCCTACCCCCCCCCCCAAAAAAAAAGAAAGAAAAACACTCAAAAAACTAGCGTCAGAAAACAATTACGTCAGATCTACAAGCAGGAAACATGTCTTTATTCATACCAATACAATGTAACGGCTGGGTTGAGAAAGTGGAAATGTCGCTCATTGTTGCTAATGTCGCTCACAGAGGGTAGTAGTAATAGTAGTAGTAGTAGTAGTAGTAGTAGTAGTAGTAGTAGTAGTAGTAGTAGTAGTAGTAGTAGTAGTAGTAGTAGTAGCGTATGGCTACACTTCCATGTTTTGAAGTTGTCATCACACTCGTGTATCTTTGGCATATTGGTGATTCCGGGAGTCCACATTTGTGAATTTTAGCAACTGCAGCTACGTCTCTTGCGCAGTCGATTTGCAGACACCCATTATTTTCTTTTGCAGTTTTCTAGGCCAGGAACTTTTTCAGTAAGATCTGGTACGAGGCTTCCCCCAAGTTATTAGACTATTCTATTTTCCAGGTTTGTGCTGTGTTGAATTCTTCAATTTTTGATTTGTAGAATGACTTTCTTGATTCAAGTGCGGTATTTGGTGCCTTTTTCTGAATTGTTTTAGTGGTAGATGTAAGAGCTTTATCATGTCTTGAGTCATAAGCTTTTTCTGACCTCAGAAAAAGGTTACTACTCAAGACATGACAAAGCCCCTTCATCAATAGCTTCCTCTGATTCCATAAATTTCAGAATTTTCAATATGTTTTTAGTGGTGTTTCGTCTTTGTTGGATTCCAGATGGTTGATGACTTTTTGGGTTGCTTCTTGTCTTCTGATATGAGAANTCAGACCTACAAGCAGGAAACATGTCTTTATTCATACCAATACAATGTAACGGCTGGGTTGAGAAAGTGGAAATGTCGCTCATTGTTGCTAATGTCGCTCACAGAGGGTAGTAGTAATAGTAGTAGTAGTAGTAGTAGTAGTAGTAGTAGTAGTAGTAGTAGCGTATGGCTACACTTCCATGTTTTGAAGTTGTCATCACACTCGTGTATCTTTGGCATATTGGTGATTCCGTGAGTCCACATTTGTGAATTTTAGCAACTGCAGCTACGTCTCTTGCGCAGTCGATTTGCAGACACCCATTATTTTCTTTTGCAGTTTTCTAGGCCAGGAACTTTTTCAGTAAGATCTGGTACGAGGCTTCCCCCAAGTTATTAGACTATTCTATTTTCCAGGTTTGTGCTGTGTTGAATTCTTCAATTTTTGATTTGTAGAATGACTTTCTTGATTCAAGTGCGGTATTTGGTGCCTTTTTCTGAATTGTTTTAGTGGTAGATGTAAGAGCTTTATCATGTCTTGAGTCATAAGCTTTTTCTGACCTCAGAAAAAGGTTACTACTCAAGACATGACAAAGCCCCTTCATCAATAGCTTCCTCTGATTCCATAAATTTCAGAATTTTCAATATGTTTTTAGTGGTGTTTCGTCTTTGTTGGATTCCAGATGGTTGATGACTTTTTGGGTTGCTTCTTGTCTTCTGATATGAGAAGGAGCTAATGAACTTCATGTTGAGATCCATGGTGTGTTGGTGTGGACTTAAGATTGCCTGTTACAATTCTCATCATTTGTCTAAGTTGGATGTTTTTATCTTTTGTGTGTGCATTTCTTGTCCATACAGGTGCACAGTATTCAGCAGCAGTGTAGCATAAAGCAAGAGCAGGTAAGAGCAGGCAAGTTCACTTTCAATTTTTCCCCAGTTGATTGAATGGTAAGCTAGATGCCAGACATCCGCATAGCCCAGGGTGAGTGATCTGCTGTCTTGAATGTCACTGATATAGAAGTTGAACAAGGTCAGAGTGAGAACTGATACTTGCAGGACACCATTTTGTATTTTCTTCTTTTTTTGTGGTCTTCAAGAGCAATGTAAAAACTGGTTGTGTATCATATTCAAAACCAGTTTAAGTGTCTTTCTACATGGCACTGTTTTTGAAAGTTTTAACATGAGCCCATTTGTTCAAACTGTGTCATACACTGTGGATAGGTCTTCGAGCACAACTCCTATTTTATGTTTCTTCTCAAAGCCTCTTTCAATGTATGGTGTTAAGGCAAGGACTTATTCAGTTGTTTCTCTTCGTGGTCTAAATCCTGCATGTTTGTTTGGTATGTATTCAACATGAGATGTTATTCTTCCAAGGATCACTTTTTAAAGCAGTTTGTATAGACAACTTAGTAGAGATATTGGACAGTAGCTAGAGGCTTCAGTTGCTGGTTTGCCTGGCTTTAGAATTGTTCATGGCTTTGGCATCCTTCCAGATTAGAGGGTAATTGGCTTTGTTGATGATGTCTGACACTGCTGTAGCTAGCCATTTATTTGCAATTGGGCACAAGTGGGAAATCATGTCTAGATAGATCCCATCTATTCCTGCAGCTTTGCCATTTTTAATACGCTTTGTATCATTTTTCATTTCATTTTCTTACCTGAAACACCAGATAAGCCAAATAGTAAATATTAAGTCTGCTAACATTTAACATATATTAGAAACAATTATATTACAAAGAAATAAGGGGAAACAAAAGAAAAACCATGCTGGTGCAAAGAAGCCGTGATTTAGTATCACTTAATAGAGCAGTAAATGAAGTTGAAACCAACTATGTGTGTAGGGTAATTTGGCTAATAACAGATCCCAGTTCATCCCACTTCAATAATAATTTGAGACTGTAAGACTTTGTTTACTGCACAGAGAAAGACAAAGAGAGAAACAAATGTATGGGGACATACAAGAAGAGAGGCATGCAAAAGGGGAGAGATTCAGGGGTCAGGCAGTGATAGAGAAAAAGAGAAAAGGAGACAGACAAACAGGTGGACAGACAGAGAAAGAGAGCTCTTGGTAAGTAATCTTGGCTTCATATTATGGATGATCCAGTTCCTATCTTACTTAAAGGGTTATTAGGTAGATAGATGCATAGATCAATAGCTATTTAGTAAAATTGCACTTTTTATTAACACAGTATGTATTAGTAAGTGGGTTTATATTTAAATAATTACAGTTTTGTCCTTTTTTAAACACAGGTTCACATAAATTAACATTTTTCTTGGAGATATGGCATGGCTCCTACTCTGTCAGTAAGTTATTTTGATACATTTAGTTTCATTATGATGATCAATTTACAAATTCCCATCTGGGAATAATAATTGCTTACCCCAGTGTATACCCAGCCCACCTTCAGTGAACTTCTAATAATTATACTTCTATGACTTAGAAGTTAGAGAAGTTCTTGCACAGATTTACTGGTTTATACATCATTGCAAAACATAGAATTTTGATTTTAAAACATGTGCTTTGAAGGTAAAAGTTTTAAATTTTCCAGCTATTGTCAATATGTAATGTGATATATCTATTTGGAGTAGACTTACTTTGTTTATTTATGAGCATTTTAGGAGCAGATGTACATTTTGGCAAGTACCAAATACTATTTTTATTTGTCATTCATATTTGAACATGATGATGGATAACTTTTATTATTTGTCACTGGTTGTGGCTACAGCCAAAGATTAAGAAACCCAGCTGAATTTGGATTATGATTTGGAGATTTGGAACTGTAAGTACCTGCTGTGATGAAATGTTTTCTGTTGGATTTTATTGGATCAAGGTGGGATTTTCTAAATGTCACAGTGACTGCTTTTTTAGTGTAATTCTTTCTTGTAACTTGGTCTGCCACTGGCCTCTATGGATAACCATGACCATTGATGACATAATATGTTTGCTTATCACCCTCTTAAAAATTTGTTGTAAGTACATCAGAGTTAATAGTGTTATAACAAAGACATGGAGGGGTTTTGCCATTCTGTTATACTTCATTGATGCATTGTATTGGATGCATAATTCATTCCAATAAATTTTGATATCTGTACCACTGTTTCTTTTGTTGCCAATATGAACAATGCAAATAATGTAGGACTGACTTTAGGTACAATAGTAGAGGCTGACTGTGATGATAATGGTCTAGCTTCATTAACAAGACTAGAAATCAACCATGAGAAGACTTTGTTTTGGTCAGATGCCTTTGGCCTTTGATTTTCATTCCATTAAAACAAGTTATCTTTTATCCCGCTAGTCTACTTCCCTGTAAATGTATATGAACTAACCATTTAGACATTTAGAAATCTTGCTGATGGAGTTAGCTTCCAAACCTGCATCTTCTATCTGATGGACTGATTGACTGACTGACTGATGAATTGACTATGGTTTTCTCTGAATGACAATTTTGTCCTCTAAAAGTCTAGTTCCACCACAAAGACATTAACTTATTGGATTCAAATCTTGACAACACTTTTCTCCAGGACTGATCAGTGGTTACATACATTGGCAGTGATATCTTTATCCACTAATCTCATTTAGGAGTTTTCTGACCTGATAATTGGTAGAGCCTGTCATATGGTCTCCCCCAATATTTTTGTAGTAAAAGGTCATTATCAGTATTATGCTGTTAGCAGCAGATCAATTAAACATTTTGTCATTTACCTTTCTAATCTGCTCCCCCTTCACTCCTACCTTTATCTATTTATTGAGTTTTATTTAATGTTGTGAATATTCCTGGCATTCATTGCTGGTACTCACAGATGTAAACATTTTAGTAATATATGTGGTTCTTAGACTGGTTGGTGGTAAAAGTATGTTAAATTAACTATTTCCTGTGATTTTAGCCAACTATACCACCAAAAGATGTTTCAGACTCTTTTCCAGTTGGAGGCATTATTGGAATAGCAGTTGGTGGTTATATGGTATTATTTGGAATTGCTATTATTATCAGGCAGTGCCTTATTGTAAGTATTTGTTCTTTTTACATTAAATTCCTAAATAATCAAAGGATATATATATCTTTCCATAGAGCTACTACTATGAGTCGGGAAACCCCAAACCCTCCATTTTCTTCCTTTATTTTCTAAACTAGCCTAAACAATTTTTGTAATTTAAAGGTAAAGTGTTAAAGGAATAAAAGTGAACCCTGCAGGTAAAGAACAATGGTTTTATCCTCATGTTATATTTCCATGTCAAATAAAAGTTGATTAATAACCAAACTACCAACTTTGAGCTCCATGTATTAACCCAGGTCTCCCCTAAGGAGAAAGTCAGTTTGCCAAAATTTTCCCCTACTAGGCACTGGTATAAGTAAAAGTAAAAGGTATGAAATAATGAAAATTCACAATTGCTGCCAAATAGATCATGCCTTCCTCCTTTTTCCTAAGAGTTTGCCACCACCTTCCTAGTTTTCATCTTATTTGTTTGGTCATGAAAAAGACCAGATAAGAACCCTGATCAGGGATAAAAGTAGAAACATAGAGATGCACTGTTTTATGTATACCATAATAGCAATATTTAATTTGCATTAACACAATACCTCATTCTGGGAGTCTAACAGGATTAAATTATTCATGGTATTATTCCTTTACTTTGTATCATTTATATGCGTTTTACCCTATATTAACTATACAATATGTGAAGTCCTTGATTTATTTTTCATTATAACCTCTTTTTGATTATTTGCCACATTTTGGTGCCCTAAAAATTCAACACTGAACCATTTTGTACAAAAGATACAGGTTAACTAACATATGACACACATGTGATTGGTTTAAATAAACAAATGAACTGGTTTTATCAAACATTACAACATGTCATTGGGGAAAATAACTCAAATGATACCTTGACAGAGGCCCTTAGGAAAACCTTTAAGTGATAAGTTGTTGGAATTTGTTGTTTCACCCAACACTTTGACCACATGAAAATGACATGAATTGTTTGTTAAGACCCCTTGCTGTCCACTGTATATATAGTACCCCTCTTATATATAAGTCAGCCAAACTTAAGCCACACATGTACCAGGATGATTATTAGTCACAAAATGTAATTAAAGAAACAGTATTACTGCATGTCAAAAAATCACTAAAACAGGTTAGACAATTCACTTTGGTGAACAAAAAGACAAGGAGCCAGAATATATTGTAATTTTTGTGATCTGCTTTTTTATTTATTGATTTTATTTATTATGTCCAACACATGCTAGCATGTAAAACGGACGTTAAACTGAATATGATGATGATGATGATGTTGTTTTAATAAATCTGATCAAATTTTTCTGAAAAGAGTTAATTGCTCAGTTGTTTGCTTCACAAAGTGGTTACTCTTGAGCATGAAATTCACAAATTTTGAGGCTGCTTTTTTCTCCAAGCACTTTTTCCCTTGCTTTTTATGAAGTACAAAGGCATCAAATTGTGTTCCTGTGGTGATGATGAAAATAGTCAGTGTTGTCCAGGATGCTCATCATGTAGTAATGATGACACTGGAAGCTGTTTTGAAAGCTGTGCAGAAACCTTTGATTGTACAGTGCCAAACAAGCAGCAGTGCATGGATATCTGCTGCCCCACAAAGGAGGTATGTAATATTTTGACCATGTTATAAAATTTCGATTAATCTTGTAGATGACATTACAAGAGAGAGAGAGAGAGAGAGAGAGAGAGAGAGAGAGAGAGAGAGAGAGAGAGAGAGAGAGAGAGAGAGAGAGAGGGAGAGAAGAGAGAGAGAGAGAGAGAGAGAGAGAGAGAGAGAGAGAG
>RDPX01000103.1:2164700-2200054 GCA_003991215.1 Morbakka virulenta
AAAGAGAGAGAGAGAGAGAGAGAGAGAGAGAGAGAGAGAGAGAGAGAGAGAGAGAGAGAATGAGAATGAGAGGAAGGGGGGTAGAGCATTTAGGTGAAGAAAAGAAAATTTAGTAAGAAATGAGTGCGTAAATAGACAATAAAAAGTAGAAAGTAAGAGTAATAAGCTAAACAGAAACTAGATGGAGCACATAGATGAAAAACTCTTGTGTTTAAAACAACAGAAATAAAACCAATGTGTATAGCATGACAAAATCAATCAGTCATAAATGCCATTGTTTGATGCAGGACTCCAGAAGTCCTGGTGAAAATCTTTAATCTTTAAACTGAATATCATGGCAAAATACAAACAACAGCCTCCATATGTTAGGGGCTTTGTGAGAGTTGTCAGTTAGAATATAATTTGAATCTAGCTAAAATAAACTATGAGAATAGAAATGTTTACTTGTTTATTGTTGACTACTCAAAGAAGCAGAGGAAAGGGCCCTATACTTGATCTTCGCCAAAAGGCTTAAAAGCGATAGATTAAATCTTTGAAAGTCGATACGGCCCCACAGTTAAACCTCAGTTTAACCCCGCACTCTCGCCACTAAAGTTCACCTTAAAGATGAGATTTATAAGCAACTTCAGATCATAGTCGACCATATCCGTCAAAGTAAGATATTTGTGATAGGTAGTGACTGGAATGCTCAAAGCAGCCCGTGTAATGAGAATACCTGTCATGGAAGATGACGTGAAAATGGTGCACAATTTGACTGAATTATCATCAGAAATATATGTTTTCAGCTTTCCAGAAAATATCTTTTGACATGATATTCATATGATATGACAGACAGACTGCTGTCATACGTCTTGTGGCTTAATTCAACACTAGATATGCTTTGATTAATGGCAAGGTAAACATGCTTCTCGGCAACCTTTTAGAATATTAGTGGTCGAGACTGAAAATGACAAGTGAATGAGCTACTTGAGGCCATTTTACCACCCTTTGTCATTGCCGATGATACTGGATCTCACAGCACAGAACATCTCTCATGAATGAGTGAAGAATGATCTACTAAACAATGCTTCTGATTACCACTCAGTTTGCAACAATCGTAACTGCTATTGGAGCGAATTTGATGGCTACACAAAAACGGCTGCCAATATTGATGAGTTAAATGTTCAAGTCGTTTGGTCATTCTACGAAGAAAAACAATTACAGCTCAACTCTTCTTTATGCTCCAATACACTCATTACAGAAACTTGGTGGAAAAATTGACCGATGAAAGTAGTATTCCTCTTAACTATTAAGCTGCCCTCGAACAGGGCTTTTGACCGATGATCCTCTCTGGATCGAATCCCATATGTCTTCGCTTGTG
The DNA here is from genome assembly GCA_003991215.1 of Morbakka virulenta. Lineage (NCBI taxonomy): Eukaryota > Metazoa > Cnidaria > Cubozoa > Carybdeida > Carukiidae > Morbakka > Morbakka virulenta. The sequence continues at coordinate 2,166,061 of RDPX01000103.1, forward strand.
CTTTTACCTCAAAGGTAGAAATTGCTGAGTGATTCTCTTCTACAAAAAACAATAAATATTCAGGTGGAGACGCAAACCCCAGGTAAAATTTAAGTGGTGTGGATCTTTATGGTACTTTGGGCTATTGATGAACTACACCACTGCTTTGGTAAGACAAGGGATTTCTAACTGATTAAGAAACCTCAGTATTACTGCTGCTGTCAAAGAAAAGGAATAGATCGATATGGAGTAATTACATTGGTACCAGCCTAATAGATAGATACGTTAACCAAAAGAATATTTTGCATGATCCTTTTTATGGAGTTCTACAGAATGCGATGGACAAACTCGTGCATACCAGGAAAAGGATGTTGAGCAAATATTTTACGTGCAACGAGTGCTTAAGCATAGGTTACTGTAGCATTGCCACATAGTAGGGTGTACCTTTGACTTCCATGCTGCCTTTGGCTCGTTTGAACTTAAATCCCTGTGTAATTTCATGTTACGTGACGGAGTGCCATCAAAACTCTTCATTTTATTAATGCCCTACTATTCCTCCATAAATATGAGGTTTTGGGTATTACAGAAAGAATTTGATATTTAAAAAAAAATAAAATTCTGTTAACTGGATAAAGAAAAATGTCCTGCAAAAATATTGGGTTGTACTGATGTCGACAGACATCCGATTATCTGACATAAAATTTGCAAATAACATTGTGCCACTTGGCGATTCTCTAGACATCTTGCACCGCCTCTGTAACGCACAAGCCATTGTTCAAGAGTAATTGGCTTAGAAACAAATGGCTCAAAATCTAAAGCCTTCTCGAGTGAATTTTCTCATTCAACGCCTTACCTGAACCAGGATGTTGCCATTAAAATGATTGTCCGTCTTAAGTATTTTATGTTTTACATGCTACCTAATGGAGAGGTCAAAGAAAAGGTGGGATGCGCATCGATTACACCTAGGGTATGGGAACGTTTGAAAATTAAAAGCCTTTTAAAACTAATGGCTGAAAATCGAAGGCACAATTGATTGACCCAGTCAGCAGCAAATCCGTTCGCCAACACAACTTTAATATGTTACAACTCAGAACACAACTCTAACTCTCTCTTCTACAGTGATTAGGCATATTTTACGCCTGCTAGGTGATGAATGGATGAACAAATGGCTGGTTCTTCACTTGTTACGTAGTTGGAAAGGTCGGCATGGCGGCCAACTAAAGACCCGGCTTCTTCCATAGCATCGTTAAAACTACTGAATCTTAGGTCATTGTACATTATTCTACACTAGAAGGCCCATCAAGTGGATATTTGTGCTAACCTAGCAATCAGTTTCTGAGGATACGTATATGCAATATGGGACATAAATAGAGCTGGTTCATCCTCTCGTAGAAGATTAGGTATCTGATTCTCTTTTTGGATTGCTTCTCCAATTTGTTAGATTTTCCTTTCGGTCTTCCAGTTTTAGTTAATTGCCGTTGTAGTCTGCGTAGTGCTTAATTTTAAACAATGTTTCATACCTCAAATGATACACCGCATACCACGTCTTTCACGAATAAAGCAGTCTGACATTGTGAAAAGGAAGATTAACAACATTTTTTTAACTATATGTTGTTACTCAAGCCATAGTTCACTTCTTAATGTTAAGAGCCCTTAGTTTTATTTCAACTTGGACAGACTACAAAATGCAAGGCTAAGTACTTAAGTGTCCCTTAATATTGCGACGGGGCACACCGTATTGGGTACTTACTACAGAAATTTCTAGCTTACTCAACTGACATATTATCTTCCAACCTAATAAGTCTCGTGCAACCATTTAATATCACGCATTTTGTGAGTAGGTTGCATTATTGTTAGTTATTATTATTATTATTATTATTATTATTATTATTATTGTTGTTGTTGTTGTTGTGTTTGTTTTGTTTTTAACATGTCATTTATTTATTTTGGCTATTAAATAAGAAAATAACATTAAAAAATTATCACTATGGTTATTATTGTTGTTGTTATTGTTGTTTTTACTATTTCACTCGGTATTCCACTTGTTTCGCCCTTTACATCTAGCTACAACTAGTAACTTGAGGTCCAGGAGCTCGTCTCGTTATTGATTTTCTCATTATAAAAGCAACCTAGTCAGTCTACTTTTCCAATGTTTTTCTTCATTTTCTGCCAGTTCCAGGTACCGTCCACATTAATCTTCTGTATCTACATTTATAATTTTTTCATCGATATCCTGCCTTGTGCACCAACAACATTCAGGATATCTTCAGGATTTTTTTATCCTCCAAGTGATTGAAATCTCTTTGCAAGGACATATTTGTCTATCTTTTTGTCTCCACATTTCATTTTCTTTCGTCACGAGAACAGCCCTATATGTGGTCTTCAGTTACATTTTCTATTCTCATCAACTATGGTATCTGGTTTTCATCTCTTCATAATACAGTCATTTTAAAAGTTAAAATACCATTATATATGGGATCTTTTCTCTCTCAAAAGCGTCATTATTACACATTTTCCAGTGCATGGGTTGTGCAATACTGCTATGTCTTGCTTTATATGTTTCTAAACAAGTTTACTACATTCGCTAACAAAGCGAGGAACCCTCTCGGCTTTGATGCCACACAATCTAAAATATAGGGGCTCCAATGTTCTACCCCACCCCTCAGGGTTTTTTTAATATTTTGCACAGGTACGCTTATCCACAATTGCAGAAACAGTTAATTATCTACTCGAGTGCATTTTTTAAAAAAGAAAAATGTAACCTATCCTGTAATCATTCTGTTATAGTGGTGTAACGAGACTTTCTGTTGTTGTTTGAGTACGGAACCCAGTGGACCCTGCTGTGAAAATTGTGATGGACCGGCATGCGAGGTAATACTTTGTAGATTAACACTTTACTTGATATAAGTTATTTATTGTAGCATTCTTGATTCTCTAGTCAGAGAATTAATACTTTTTTCTTATCTTGAAAACTGTTTATCCATTTTGGCTGCAAATTTTACAAATGTAAATTTTCGGTTTTAACCATACTGTTATTTGCGCATTCACTTTACGTATAATTCATTACTTGATAAAACAGGATTGGAGTGAGGGGTCGTCTACGTCACCATTATTAGTTATCTGTGAAATTAGTGTTACAGTAATCTTAAACTCCCTATGAGTTAGCTAAAAAGTTCTTATAGGAACACATTATAGATGTCAATCGCAAAGAAAGCAAAGTTCATATTCCAAACTATTTTGAGGTGAAAGCCATGAACGAGAGTTTGTACACGACCGAAAGTCAATGGTCACTTGGTCAAGTTTTAGATGGAAAAAGTCTGTTTGTATCTTTTTTAATTCTGAAACCTAAATTGATATCCGATTAGACATAGTAGCAAACACAAGGTAAAAGTAGTTTCTGCCGTCAGATGAACAACATGAGTGACAGTAATCACTTTGAGCAAAGTTTTAAACCACGCAATCACATCTCAATGCTTGTAGTAAGAAAAAGAGCTCACATACAATGGTTATAGTATAAGCGGGGATNCATTCAGGATATCTTCAGGATTTTTTATCCTCCAAGTGATTGAAATCTCTTTGCAAGGACATATTTGTCTATCTTTTTGTCTCCACATTTCATTTTCTTTCGTCACGAGAACAGCCCTATATGTGGTCTTCAGTTACATTTTCTATTCTCACCAACTATGGTATCTGGTTTTCATCTCTTCATAATACAGTCATTTTAAAAGTTAAAATACCATTATATATGGGATCTTTTCTCTCTCAAAAGCGTCATTATTACACATTTTCCAGTGCATGGGTTGTGCAATACTGCTATGTCTTGCTTTATATGTTTCTAAACAAGTTTACTACATTCGCTAACAAAGCGAGGAACCCTCTCGGCTTTGATGCCACACAATCTAAAATATAGGGGCTCCAATGTTCTACCCCACCCCTCAGGGTTTTTTTAATATTTTGCACAGGTACGCTTATCCACAATTGCAGAAACAGTTAATTATCTACTCGAGTGCATTTTTTAAAAAAGAAAAATGTAACCTATCCTGTAATCATTCTGTTATAGTGGTGTAACGAGACTTTCTGTTGTTGTTTGAGTACGGAACCCAGTGGACCCTGCTGTGAAAATTGTGATGGACCGGCATGCGAGGTAATACTTTGTAGATTAACACTTTACTTGATATAAGTTATTTATTGTAGCATTCTTGATTCTCTAGTCAGAGAATTAATACTTTTTTCTTATCTTGAAAACTGTTTATCCATTTTGGCTGCAAATTTTACAAATGTAAATTTTCGGTTTTAACCATACTGTTATTTGCGCATTCACTTTACGTATAATTCATTACTTGATAAAACAGGATTGGAGTGAGGGGTCGTCTACGTCACCATTATTAGTTATCTGTGAAATTAGTGTTACAGTAATCTTAAACTCCCTATGAGTTAGCTAAAAAGTTCTTATAGGAACACATTATAGATGTCAATCGCAAAGAAAGCAAAGTTCATATTCCAAACTATTTTGAGGTGAAAGCCATGAACGAGAGTTTGTACACGACCGAAAGTCAATGGTCACTTGGTCAAGTTTTAGATGGAAAAAGTCTGTTTGTATCTTTTTTAATTCTGAAACCTAAATTGATATCCGATTAGACATAGTAGCAAACACAAGGTAAAAGTAGTTTCTGCCGTCAGATGAACAACATGAGTGACAGTAATCACTTTGAGCAAAGTTTTAAACCACGCAATCACATCTCAATGCTTGTAGTAAGAAAAAGAGCTCACATACAATGGTTATAGTATAAGCGGGGATTAATGCCATTATAGGGTTCCATGCATAAATTCTGAAACAACGGCAATTATATACTGTAATGCACACTGTTGTTATGTTATTCTTTTTAGTGTGGTAACTGCTGCGATATCAACTGCCAATGTACACCTCCAAAGTCGATCAACTGCTTCTGTTTTATCATTGACTGTGATACAAGTAACAGGTGAAGGAAGTCAAACTGAGAGTATTCTAGCAGGCATCCTGATGATTATGAAAAGAAGCTGATCTTTTCGTCAGTCCTCTTCTTGCCAAAAGTTTAGAATTCAGTATTACTTTCTGGCCCACTTGTTTCTTTTTGTTTTGGACAGTTTTATTCATTGTTTCCTACGCCTGATAATAGGCTATTTATAATGTTTGTGTACATTAATTGGTAGTACAAGTGTTTGTACCATTTTTACTGTATATAACAAGGTATTACTCTGCTTTTAATGTATATTGGCACACCAATGAGTTAGTCTGTAGGATTTAAGATACTTTACAAACGCAACTGGTGAGGCTTAGTAAGAAAATACCCACTGTTCCTCATTTCTAGAATAACTTAGCTGTTCATCGAAGCATTCTGCAATTTTTATTTATTCATAAGAGCAATGTTTATCACTGAGATCTTTTCCCGATCCTCCGGTGTTAGTAATACATCGTAAATTATGACTCTTGATCACTTTCTCGTAAAGAACGAGAGCTTTTGTTTTTCTTTTTGTAAATATTGTTGTTGTAGAGATTCCAACCTCTACTCACACTGATTCTTAAGATTAGCCAGAGAAACTCCAAATAAAAAAGCACTCATGCGTTTTCAAATCATTTCATTCATAATAACACATTCAGCGAATTCAACAACCTAAAATCTAAAATACATGATTCATCCTACAGCTTAAATAGAGACAGAAAAGAAAATTCTGAAATATTCTGTCCAATTACACACAAGTACGTGTAATTATTTAACCAATGAAATACCGAATAAGTACTACGTAATAAGGGCGTAGAGCGATATAGAAGTTTCTAGAAAGCTCTCCTATTCCAATCGAGACTCTTACGCAAATTAAATACTTTCCTACACGAGTCATAATTATCAAAGTAAGCTGCTTCATAATACAAATTTGTTAAGCAAACTGTGCGAAAAAAAAGGGTTTCCCCAACAGTTGTGTTCCTCAAAGCACCAATTTTAATGCGTGCGTGTGGATCCACCACCTTGTTCACCTTGAAATAAATTTTACCTTTGAATTCACTTCGCAGTTTTTCAGTACGCTGGATTTTAGTTTCTAATCAAGATAATTGTACTGGAATATCACAACTATATTGTCAGATTATTTTGTTTTACTTTATTTTGCACTGATATTGTGGTATCAAACACGAGTTTATGTTCAGGCGTGATGACCACTATTCACCACTGAATAACTTTTTTTGTGGATTCCGTGTACTTCATGGCCACACATGTACACCACATTGGGGTTGTGAAAGCTCTTTTTATGTGAATAGAAACCATTTTGTAAGTTGAAGTGTAAATATATTGTACAGTACTTCTCGCGCCTGTAGAAATATTAAGTACTTTCACTTTTTCACTTCACAGTTGTTAATGGCAAGTTATGTTGCATGTAGATTATTTATCACAAGTCTTAAATAAATTAGATTACTTTGAGGATACCTTCCGTTTATATTTATGAATTTTGAATAGCGGCGAAATACTAACCAGTTTTTTCAAAATCCTGTGACTTCCCAAGTTGAAACGTGAAAACCAAAACGCTAATCTTGCTGTGCATGTTTAAATATTATAAACAAATATTTAACGCTTTTGGTACTATTCGGTTAAGTTGTCATATCATGAACGTGTAAAATACGCAGAAAAACTCGATGATACAGAATTAACAGCCTCCACACTTTTTATCCCCAGCGTTTAGTCCTGTTTTGTTTATTTTGTAACAAATGTACCCGTTCCGCACCCAGTGTTCATTTCGTATGTTGACAATTCTTGTTGTTCGTCGTTTTTCTTTTTCTTTTTCTAGTACTACTACTATAACGTCTACTACTACTATTACTACTACTATCATTACTGGTGCTGCTATTACCACTACAACTATCCTCTCTGAGCGACATTAGCAACAACATTACCCGTTGCATTGTATCGGTTTGATTAAAGACAGGTTTCCTGCTTGCAGGTCAGACATAATTGTTTTCTGACGCTAGTTTTTAAATGTTTTTGAGGGAGGGGGTTTCCCGCCATTTGGCAATTTATGTCTATCCCGAGACAACAGTTACGCGTCCGATTAATAGTGGTCTTTTTTTTAATGGTTATGCTATTTGCCGTTATTTAATTTTCTCTAAAGCGGGAGGATAACTTAACATATGGTCCTAAAGTAGCATGTTTTTTCGTAGCTTTACGTTTCTACCGGTTATTAGTAACTTCTGTTGGGCATGTAGGGAGACAGATTTCTGTTGTTTACTGATTTTATAGTTCACCACACTTTAATTAGTCTGCTATCATGTACATAACAGATTTATCAAATATAAATACCAGGGATAACGACGGTTGTTTCGCACACCTTGCACACATTTGCTGTCTTGAGAGTTGATACCTGTCAGAATAATTGGAAAATCTGTATTTTTTCACACCGAGCTTGTGTTGATGTAGAAGTATAAATGCCTCACCAGATACTAACATACCCGTTTATCATTACATGCATGTAATTTTTTATTTGTACACAACTATATTGTTTAATACAATCAAATTGTACGTATAGCCTTCCTTACCACATTAACAAGGGAATTAAACAGCAACATGCATAAGTTGTTTGTCTTCCAAGTTCCCAGGTATCATCATCATCATATTCGGCGTGTAAAACGTCCGTTTTACACGCTAGCATGAGTTGAACGCTTTCTTGAAATCGACTTCCAAGTTACCCTATCCTTCACCTGTCTCTGCTGACACCGTTTTGTTTGAGATCCACCCTTATCACTTCCTTCCATGTTTTCTTCGGCCTTCCTCTGCCAGTGGTTTCTGTCACCTTGATTGCTCTGCATCTACTTGCCCAAGCATTCTTGTCCATTCTCTCCACATGACCAAACCAACGAAGCCTCCTATTCTGCATACAGCTGCCAATACTTTCCAGATTCAATTTCCTTCTGAGTTCCAGCCGCCTGTCCTTCAGACTTACGTTGCACATCCATCTTATCATTCTCATGTCATTCCGCTCCATGCGGCTGACATCTTCAGCTTTCACTGGCCAAGTTTCACTGCCATACGTCATTGTACTACGTACACATGCCTGGTAGACTCTACCTTTAGTAGGTAATGGCAGAGCTCTGCTGCTTGACAATGGCATCGGCTCCCTGAACTTACTCCATCCACTGTTAACCCTTGCTGTTACACTTGCACCAGCTCCTCCCTCAGCTCCAAGGGTGTCACCAAGATAGCAAAACTTCTGGTTTATGGTGTGCATGAGAGTGTTTAAACTTGTATTCCGTAACCTTGGCCGATATCTGACGCATGTAGACAAATATTTCTTAATCTGCAGCCCATTTTATTTGCTTCAAATAACAAGAAGAATGAAAAGCCACATTGTGAAATTGTTTGGGGGTGGTTAATGTTTGTTTTATTTATTATTATGTATTATGGAAATTATAAATTTTACCGGTATTTTTAAGATGAATTTTTTTAGCTTACATTGATAAATCACTGACTTTTAAAATAATCTATTTTTAAAGTACTGGTCAAATCTATCGAGGTCTTATCAGGTGAGGAGCACTGGTTTAATCGGTTGGTTGCTGGAAAAACCACAAAGTTTATATGGTGGAAAACTGAAATATAGATGGGGGTGTTACCACGGGTGGTAGCAGCAAACTCACCATCAGACTTTGATCTATGCTCTAATTTGCTTGCTATTAAATTAGTCTCCCAAACACGGTCACCCGATGGAAAAATACAAATGCCTACTTAATAATAAAGTCATTGTGGCATTAACATTTAAAGCCTACTGACAACAATCAAACCTAAAATTCACATGGTATGATCTTGTTTCTCCTCACTTGGCCTGGCAAAAGCAGCGCTACAAGGTACAGTGCAAGGTGGTCGAAACAGGGTAGGCAACGAAAAAGATTAGAGTACAACATCCAGGAGTGGACAATAATGTTACTAGCACAAAAGAAGAAGAAAGCAGAGGGTCGAGGATGGAAGAAAGTGGTAGCTACGTCTTCATTGTTGCCCCAAGAGCACCACTGATAAAGGAAGAGTGTACCGGTTGCTGTATTTCAAGGTTATGGAGGTACTGTTTGTCTTTTCCCTTTGGTACACAAGGTAGTTGAAGTACAAATAAAAGAAATATTGGTGCCGGTCGAGGAATTAAATTTTCAATAAATTTTGATGTTACAGAAACAATCACCAGGGTTTGGTTGGATTTTTAGCGTTTTAATTTCTCGTGGTTCTCATATTTCCCTCTTTCTATTACCTTTTCCCCCTCCCTCCTACGCTTTTTTCGTTCGCCCATCATAAGCCTTTGGTATTTGGTCACATGATGTGTACTTTCAAAGGGTGCTCTACCTTCTAATTAATATTGCTATAGTTTCACTTTAGAAGCACCAAAGTAGTGGGGCCTTTATAACCACTTTGCTTTGTTTTGCACTCTCGAGTTCTCTACCATAATCTTTTAAACAACAACAAAACCTGGATGGCTATTCTCCGTTAAAAAGGACACGTTTCTTTTATTCCTCCTGGAACTGGGCCGTCAACGCCATGACATGAGGATCATGGCCAACTCAATTTCATGTTAAACGTTACTTTGTTCAAAGCTTCCTGCCATCTTCCTAGGTACGAAAGTAAGTTGCATTTACTACATTTTAATTAAGCTCGTGGCATTTTAAAAACACTTATCAAAAAACCCCTCAAAATCAAACAACGGAAGACTTATTTAAGTTTCTGTTCTTTGATGTCTGCGTCGTCTGTTACCGCCAACTCTGCTGTGCCTCTTTAAGTAACTTGACACCAACTTGAACTTCCTTTGAAATATCTTCTCACAAAGCAGATGCGTTTGTTGGTAAAAGAAGTAAGTGTAAACTGGATACTAGACAATGTACATAACCACATTTCGCCTTTTGTTGAACTTTGTTTAGTATGACCTTGGCTAACTACATAACAATTATTTTATTAATCCTCGCGATTAAACGACGACAAAAGATATTAAGTTAGTGTAGACTCTGGTGCTATTCTTAACATTTTATTTTCATAACGAGAGTAATCCTGTATGAATCACTACTTGCAAATGTACATTATTAACGACCAAAATGGTGAAATATTTGGCATCATAAATCTGAGGATGTAAAAAATAATCTCACTGCAAAAAATAACTCAATGAATTGTCTCGCTGCCTCTCGCTTAAGGAAAATGTTCTTCTTCCCCTTAACATTCTTAAAACGCCTTTAAGACGAGATGGTGTCTAACTTTTGATAAACACTTCATTTGGATCTCAATCATCGTAACCAGTAGTTGCCGCAACATAACGCGCCTACTACTTAAAGCAATATTCTATCAGTAAAAGTGCGTAAAATGAGCTCAGCTTACTGTATAATCGTGAGTGCTGTATGCTACATTGCCGTTTATATTTACAAGTATACAAATAAAACAAGAGCAGTTTTTTTGGTGGCTTACAGCTTTTAAAAAAGGCACAGGTAAATACTATCTTCAAAAGCAATGAATTTCAGGAATACCAACGTAGTCATGTGACGATCTCGAGTTTTCACTCGGACGCTAAGCAACGGACAATTGAGGTAAAGGGTTACAAGTAACTCTTACTCTCAATCTGCATTTGGACTGAACTAGGGCAATACGCAAAAAGATCATTGTCTTGCGCACAATCCTGGCCAAGTATAGGGCACAATGAAAACAATTCGACAGTAGCCACGATGCGTTACCCTTGTAACTCGCGTAGGTATATTCATCCTGTAGCAATGACAACTCAACTACACGAACATCCTATAGCGCACTAACAGTATCTAACTACCTCTCAACTGCTTCTTCCTGTAGTATATTTCTATTGTTTTTGTTATTAATAAACATTTGGATTTTGACATAAAAATTCATCCAAGCGCTACCATGGTATAGCCTGTGATGTCCTTTGAACTCGAGCTTTGCTCCTCGATGTTCTCAAACTATATAAAAATTAAATATATGCAATGTATTTTTCCGACTGTGTGACGTAGATGAGTACTTTTGCGGCAGGTGTCATTACCTGGTACAATGGGTAAGAAAAAACCAAAAAACTTCGTATATTCTTCATACATTCTTGGTATTGCACCCGAAAAGCAATAGAAAACCGACAAAAGATTTGTAACACTGAAACACCAATGAACAAGAAATTGCCACTAAAGTAACAGACAATCAAATTAACGATTCCTGTACCATTAAATAGTCATTAATTTGCTGAAACAAGCGAAAGATACAAATAACTGATGCCAATTTGAAAAGAATCAAAATTTGCTAAAAAGTATAACAATAACAACTATTTGGTAAGTGGGGCAATGAAAAGAGACGAAGCAACTAAAATATGGCGATCTTAATTTTGAACGAAAACTCCATTTAAAAAAAATAGATATTGTGTATCTATCAGTAAACAGTTTAGATGCAGATGGGCGTTTGAACAATTAATCTTGGTAAAAAAGTTATGGATGCAACCAAATTACACATGTAAACAAACTAACCAATCTCGCAAAGAAATTGCCGTCAGTAAAATTACCAATAAACAACCATCCGACCAACAATGTTACAAACAACTCAATGCCTACCTTGACCGTAGATGGAATCTTCTGGGCAAGTCTACCCTCTTACTTACATGCTTTTAAAACAGCCATTTAAACCCTGAACTAACGAATCAACATTCACAACGAGAAATTACAACATTGTATCTTCGGTGGCTTCTTTACTTATTATAAAGACTAGTGACAATGGGAAAAAACTAAATACAATATTCTTTAAGTCGATTCTGACAAAATTTTATTTTACCATCAAATAACCTTACAAATTGTTTGGGCAGTTGTGCAAAAAATGGTGCTTATATTGATCCCCAAGACACAGAATAGAACATATATTTTGATTTGTTTATCTTACGAAAACAAAACAACGGGGCTAGTACAAAGTCTGCTTTGGCTCCTAAAAGAAAACTTTACTTCGTACTTCATGTTTCATGCCAAGAAAATGCACCTCACCCCAGACCCTAAACACTGCCCTGAGCATGGTACTGTCTAAGAACAAAAATAAAAGACCATCTTGGCAAGTAAATGAATATCAAAAATAACCTATGCGTAAATGGATTATGAGAGTTTAAATGTCACTGGCATCTACAATCAAATATTTGACTCATTATATAGATATTCCCCTTCTAATAAAAGCTGCTATAATTCTTTAATATTGGTATCCCATAATATTCTCCTCTTCCTTTTTTCCTGTCCCAATTAAAGCTTTAAAAATTCGTTCAGTTGCTCAAGTTCCACAGCTTCACTGAAAGCATCATAATCCTGATACAAGAGGAAAAAATCATATATTTATCAGTTTGAAACATCTCTATATCTCTTCAATCAGTAATTGTTGAAAAAAGAAATCATGGGTTTAATTTCATTTTTTTTTAAATATAAGAAGGCGGATCAGACTTTCCAGGATTATATTCCATTTGTACAAAGTTTCCATTAATGCTCCTGTATTTCATACTTTCACTGTTATCACATTTATTCACATCATCTTCATTACATATATCAGTAATGTATCCAGGAACATCTCGATAGTGATGTACCAATATGGATACCCAAATTCTGATGCCCCCAATAATTTCAATGTTTAAATTTCATTTATGTACCAAAATACTGTAATTGTTTCTGTTGCAGCTATTTGAATTATGACATTGTTATTTATCAATTTGAATGCCCTGGACCCCCCTGGACCTCTAGACCCAGTTACCATGACTATGTGCTATATGTGCTGAAATTTACTTTAACAATATTTACCAATATGATAAGCTTATTGTTGGTCTTTGTCAAGTAAATATGTTCAATAAAGTTGTGTCTTCCCTAGCCTTTTAGCATTATTAACATGTTGCCACTTCTGAAACTTGAGAAACATTTGATGCAAAAAGAATTCTTTTCCAGCATTAGTATTTCATCATCTTATTACTCATTACACCAAGTGATACCCTTTGACCCTATGTAATACTATTCTGTTTATTGGTTTACTATAACTATGTCAAGTGTCATAAGCTTTGCAAAGATGTCAGTTGTGTGTATTAAACATGATGGCATCGCATAACTTGAGGATGGTTCTGGTGAACAATANTCACTGTTATCACATTTATTCACATCATCTTCATTACATATATCAGTAATGTATCCAGGAACATCTCGATAGTGATGTACCAATATGGATACCCAAATTCTGATGCCCCCAATAATTTCAATGTTTAAATTTCATTTATGTACCAAAATACTGTAATTGTTTCTGTTGCAGCTATTTGAATTATGACATTGTTATTTATCAATTTGAATGCCCTGGACCCCCCTGGACCTCTAGACCCAGTTACCATGACTATGTGCTATATGTGCTGAAATTTACTTTAACAATATTTACCAATATGATAAGCTTAAGACTTTGGGCCAGAGATAACACTAAATGGATCTAATTTCCATTTTTTGACATAATGGAAGGTACAAATTAAACACTGTCTAAACACGATTATGAATAAACAATGGCTGCTGATAATTAATTCTGGTGCTTTGGAACTTTTTCAAACTTGGTGCCATCTGCACTGATCACAAAACTTTATTAATACATGAAAATTATCTCAGAAACAATCTGTGTGTCATTTGTTTAAAAAACAGAACGATAAGCAATACAACACAGCCTGGTCACATTACACAAGTTTGCTAAAATATGTTAACAAATAAACAATGCTTTTAGGGCTAAGCTTGGGAAAACAGGCTTTAATGGCAAGTGTGCCAGTAATTTCCTGTACAAGTATATATAATCATACATACACATATACATGCATATATAAACATAGACCCATACATTCAAATAAATACACCCAATTCCTGCACCAAGCACCATGGTCACTTACCCCACAATAATTATCTCCATTTGCAATTTGTGGTGGAAGAGCTTTTGGATCACCACAAATATCCCTCATTCTTGCTTTCCCTGTCTCAGATGAAGCAATGTCTATGGTTTCATGCTCGATCTTTTTAGACTCAAGTATCATTTGAATCCTCTGTTGTCTTTTCTTAATCTAAAATAAAGTATACGAGATTTAAATACCGTTCTTTGAAATTGGTTGATTCAAAGTCCTAAAAGTATTCTTGCACATGTCTAATGCTAAATTAACAATCAATCTGGTTCACTACATAAATATTTATTAATTTTATTCACATGCATTATTTCCTTGCAAAATAATGTAATGCATTTATGTTTTTCATAGCCTACAGAATATAACAGGTATCATTCTGTATCATCCAACTAAAGAACTTACTCCTAATCAGTAAATAGAGAAAACTTCAAAATATTCATATTCTTTTTCCTTACATAATCTTTTGCTTCACAGATTTAAAAGGATTCCAGAAATTCAAACTCAACACAGAATTTGTCATTTATTCATATGGTTATCACCCAAACCATAATATACTATATATATATATATATAAAATACACATTTAAAGCTAAAATCATCCCTAGGACCACACCATACTGTCTTGGGAAGTAAAGAAAGCTGAAAATTATTACTTTAAGACCATTATTCAACAGAGAAGAAGAACCAAGAGTGAAGTGGTGGTGACTGAGAGTTACTGGTACTATTTGCACAGCAAGCTTTAACACTAAGCCACTAGAAATTGTCTGCCCAGCCAAATATTCTCAGTAACATCACAGAGAAAATATAGGAAATAGCCAGGCCAGTCTTGGGGTGAGAAGAATGAGGTCAGAATAAGGGCAAAGTGACTTAGTGGTCAAATGATGCAGTGCAATAAAGTACAAAATAAAGAAAATGGCAAAGAAAATCATTTAAACAGTGAAGATAATAACAGGGAATACAACAAAATTTGAAAGAAAGCTGAATGAGAAGTAGCTAACATAAAAGAAGAAGCATTCACTGACCTCTATAATATACTTAATACAATGAAGTGAGAAAGACTTGAACAGGATAGCAAAACAAAAGATTAAAACCACAATGGTTATTCAGCAGGTTGGGTTCATCAACAACACAGATGGAAGCATAATTTCAGGAGAAGTATTACAGTGGAAAAACTCCTTTGAAAGTCCTGTGTGCACAGAAAATTCTAAAAAGCCAGGAAAGTAGGGAGGGTGAATTGCAAAGTTGAATGGCTAGACATGAGTGAAATAAAAAAGGCATTAAATAGAATGAAAAATGAAAAAGCAGTAGCCCCTGACAATATCCCCATTAAAGCCTGAAAATGTCTTGGTAGACAGTGTTTAAAAGTACCTACAATGCTTTTCAAACATATCCTTGTATGTGAAAAGATGTGAGAAGAATGTATGAGAAGTGTGCTCATTCCTGTGTGAACAAACAAGGGTATGGCACAAGACTGTGGCAATTACAGAGGAATGAAGATCATGTTTCATGCAATGAAACTGTAGCAAAGACTACTGGAGGCAAGCAAGTGACAGGAGGTCAAAATATGTGCCCAACAGTATGGCTTCATACCAGGGAAAAGCACATAAGACACATCATTCACTGTGCATATTCACAGAGAAGTAATGGGCTGGATATAAAGAGGTAAAAAAAAGGGGGCTAAGTAAGTAAGTAAGTTCTTATTTGCCACAAACATAAAATGAAAAATGTTTACAAATGTTTAAAAAAAAGAAACATGAACATGAACATGAATCCCATCAATTTTGTGTCTTTAAGTGGTGAGACATAAATGTGGCATAGGAACAGCTAGAAAAGTCGCATGATTACCTTAAAGAAAAGCAAGCAGAAAGTAAGCAGAGCCAAAACAGAATACATGGTCTTGAATGGATGAGATGTGGATGAAATAAGAATCCAAGAAACAAAAGTAAAGAAGGCTGAATACCTTATTTACCTATGGTTCACAGTGCATAGTGATGACAAAGTTACGTTAGAGATGGATGATAGAAAGACATCTCCTGCAGTAAAAGGGAAAGATCTAAGGTGGTTGTGAGACCAGCATTACTGTTTGAACTGACGGCTGTGACATATTCAAAATAAAGGGAAATGAAGTGGAAGCTGCTGTGCTAAGAATGCTGTGATCTCTTGGGGTCACTCAGTTGGGCAAATATCTGGAACTAATACATAAGGGGTAGAGCACACATAAGGAGACTGGGTGACAACCAAAGGAAGGCAAGGTTCAGTGGGTTTGGATGTTACTAGGGGGATGAAGAATATATTGAAAGAAGAATGTTAGGAATGGATGTGCTTGAGAGAATTTGAGAAAGACCAAAAAGGAGATACATAGATGTGACAATAGAGGGCATATAACCAGCAGAAGAACAGATGATTGGGGCAACAGACTGTGTGAAAAGGAGGAAACTGGGCCTTAAAGGGTCCAGCCAAAAGAAGATGATTCTCAAGATGCTTTCATACCTGGCATTTTCCCATCATTTTTCAAAATAACAAGTGCCCAATACATCTTATTGAGATATGTACAAATCGTTTCCTTCCTGATTGAAGCACTGGCTGTACCTATCAAGAATTTTTAATTACAGATTTGTGGAAATAGCTCATTTCCACAATGAATTCCAGACCAGAGTATTCTGCAGGGGTGGTTTTGTGGGTACAGCATAGGGGAATAATTTTATTTCCCAATTTGTTAAAAGGAGATTCTGAACCTTGCTTAATGAGCAGTGTTTCCCTTCTTGTCTCTGCATACCATGCTAAAGTGGGTATGATATTAATGACATTATTCAGTCCAACAACTTGCATGTAAATGTCTTAGGTGCAGAAAAACCTCATGCACTTCGTTCACAATGTCTGTGAATCACCTATAAAAAGGTGTTTCTACAGGTCCTTAATACCATCTGTTAAAAGCCTTTATTATGCAATGTCAACCTAGTAACTGTAAGCTACTTCTGTTCACCAGGTAAATTTACTATAAATGTAAATTTTGTACTACATTACCAAAATACTTCTGTTCATGGTTATTTCCTCTACAAAAAGCCAATGTATTAATTAAAATGTCCATCTTAGCATTATTTCCAAGAAAGCAAATTCCTGTCTCGGCCTCCTCAGAAGAAACCTTAGATTTTGTCTCAAAGAAGCAAGAACTGCCTCTTATCCCTTATTAGACCCATTTTAGAATACAGCGCCACAGTCTGGGATCCTTACCAGCAGAAGGGCGGAGACCGACAACAAGATGTTCAGCACAGTTTTAGTGCTCTCCCCCGTTTTTCGTCGACAACTATGCGAGGATATTGGCCCTTCAGTTGACGTTAATGATCCAGATCCTTATTCATCTATTCATACCTATGTCGTACCTTTCACAAAAGGGTTACAGTTGGCTGGTTCATTGGTATGTCTTACCTTCTGTGTTTCTGGGATGAATGTTGTGATGGAAAATAAGTCCCCAAACAGTACAACTGTAATGGCTTAGGATCTTTTCTGCAAAAATCGCACGAATTACAATACAAAAAAGTACCCCGACAACTCTGCAAACAAAACGACGGTCTCCTTGAAAGCCTGAATGTTCGGAATGTTGCATGCGAGACCTCTGATGTCAGGGCAAGTAATTAAACACTTATCCAATGTAACTCGCCTTGTGATGCACCTTAAATTGTCAAAATCACTGCATGGTATCACGTCAAGTTATCTATTGTTGCCCACCTGCAGAGACTCACTGTCAGCTTTTCTCTAAGCAACAAGTTTCCCAGAAAACTAGGAGACCCCATATCAGCTGGAAATATGTAGAAGGGAATTTCAAACTTCCGCACAGGCAGGTGGCATATTACTTTTTCCATGTCTTTAACAACAGGCCCATGAGTAAATGAATTTTCTACTGCTTTTAGAGAAAGCATTGTACGGCCAAGTGCTGTCGCAGGCAGCTTTAATTGCAAGCTCAAGGGTAAGAAACAGGAAGTTACCTCGTTATGCCCCAATAAGTGTTATGTCTTACTGAAAATCCTCCATTCATTTCTCCAGAAGAACTTAAAATCTAAATAAATACATTTATTATCCGCTTAAAATTCTAATAGACTACGGCTTAGTGTGTCCTGGTCTATTATACCAAGTCATAAGCTTTACTTTTGAAAAGTAGCACTTTGAATTGGTTACACTAAGATTTTAAAGATTTTAAAGCTTTTCAGCCATTTTATACATGTTACATAAATAAGCAGCAATAACATAAACGCATGAATTTTCTCCACACAGCAATCCCCTTGTTAAAAAAATTACCAACAATTTAGGAGTATTGTAATGACACTTTAAAAAGCAATGTCGACCTTGACGAGGAAAGAGCATTAATTAATAACACTGTGAAAAAATTTGGAGTTCCAGCTAGTTGACTTACCTCTTGGTTGCTTGAAACACTCGAAACAAACACGTTGACAACCATCTCTATTTTTAAAATTGGTGAAATTGAGTCAAAATTCACGATAAACAAGCAAACCTTACACACACTGGTTCCTCTTCACCTCAGCCCCAGAATGATTGATCACATAAAAAAATATACCTTTTTGACTGCAACTGGAAATATGGTCAGCGGTAGTTACATCAAATGGGGAAAATAAGACAACACCCACTGAAAAAAAAGCACGGAGAGAATTGATTAAATTTTGCCAAAAAAGGTGAGTTCGCCTAGTTAGGGCCTTCCTAGAGCTTCCTGTCAATAAACTGTACCAATGTCACAGGGATTTTGAAAAATGTGTTTCCACTTTCTCATAAAATATTTTAGATTTTTGACTAATTTCCACCCTTGATGAGGAGGACTTCCTTTCAAAGACCCACTCTTGTCAGCCATTTCTGACGGGGTTATCTTGGGTTGGAAACCCTCCAAAAATGTTGTTTTAATAAAAACACCGGCCGTAGTGACATCTCAACACCACCTTCCTCATGTATGAGTGCAATATGCGGTAGACAATGTCCGCCGTCACTCTGTTTTATACTACCTCTATCACCATATAGCACAATAACTTGGTGGTCTTTGTTTACGTGATGGCTTCGGATATCTTTTCTATTTTTAATGTGTGCATGAAAATTATAGCCCCCAAATGGCTCCAAGTATCTGGCAGACCATGAAACCTGGACTGACTCTGCGTCCGGGAGTGTAGACGTGATATATAGTAGCTCTGCCCATAAATGGACCCGAGAAACCATGGTACCTTAAAAAAGTACTTCCTCCTTGGTTTTCAATAATGTTAGGGGTCTTCGTTCCAATTTTTGCTTTATCAAAAGTTTTTTTTGTGCTAACTTTTTTCGTATTCTTATATTTTGTGAGACAAGCCTCCATGATAGTGATAGAAATAATGATATTCATATTGAAGGCAATTTACTTTTGTTTCGACTGGGCTCTACAATTCATCTTCTTGGTTTTGCTATCTCTGCTCGACAGGTTCTTGCACCTGTTACAGTACAAGAACATAACATGTAAGGAAAAGCGATTCATTTCCTTTAGATTGCCTCTCTGATTGTTGCTCAGTTATAGAAGGAGTATCAAACTCCATTAATAGGGGTCTTAAAAAGCACAACACAAGTAACAATCGGTCCTTGGTGACTTTCATGCTATTTGCATGATTTAGTTGACTCGCTCCTCAACCCCCTTCTTGCTATGAGCTTGAACAGCTTGTTAATTATCTTTACAAAATTTTCTCATTCAGAAACAATAAGACCTTTTCTTTAGATATCATTTTCACTTGTTCTTCCTTAGAAATAGGATATTATCTTCATGTCCTTTTGAATCTTATCATAATATAATAAGAAGATTCAAAAGGACAGTTGTCTTAAGCTCTACAGTGACAACAATATTATTGTTGTCACTGTAGAGCTTAAAGGAACTGTTTTAAATCTTGATGACAAGTATTATCATAATAAGTCTTTAAAATTTGACCAGGCTGATTGGAGTGGATTTTGTCAATTTCTTGGTAATTTTCTTTGAGAATAAGGTTTTAGCAAATCCACATCTGATGCTGAAACTGATTTTATGAGATTGGTTGAGGTTGGTATTGAAATATTGGTACCTGGCCCTAGTTATACAGTTAAACCTCCTCCTCCTCCCGGTTCAGTCTTAATTGTTCTAGTACCGTTGTTGATCCCATTTATTTTGATATTTAGTTTAAATGGAACTGATAAATGTTTTTTTTATTTATTAGAGTTTTCGGTTTTCTCTGTTCTCTAGAGAAAGGAGTGGGGTTGTTTTGTAGACTGTTTTCTGTCAATTCGAACTCTCTTCGCTTAAAGATTATTAGGGGTTTTGATCAATCCAAAGCGCTAGTTTAATTTCGGTTATGGTATGTGTATTCAAGGAGGGTGCTTCTGAACTCTCTTTCTTGCTTCCAAATTTCGCATCATTTTGCTACCCCATTCTAGTAAAAAATGCAACTGATATAGCTCAGAAGAAACCTGAATGTTGGTTTTCCTCCAGTATTCATGATTATTCTGATGTTCATTTTAGTGAACCTTTTTCCCATCTTGAAGAATGTCCACCACTGAAGATTCTTGATTTGTTATTTTCTCCAGATCTCTCTTGGAGTCCTTAGATTTCCTCTTTTAACAAGTCTGCTTCGAGAAAGTTTGATACTTGGTACCACACTAAAGAGCACCTTACACCCAAGGACACTGTGTATCTCTAAAAACCTACAATTTGTCCTTGTATGGAGCACTGTTATTTCATCTAAACAGGTGCCCCCTAGTCTCAAACTGACGTTCTTGGTCGAGTTCAGAGACCTGTTTGTAACTTAATAGCTTCAAATTTTGCTGCTACTCTTCCATCTGTCTCATTGGCTACATGTAGCTTATCTTAGTCTTTTTGGTATTATCATGTGAAGTGTTCTTGGATGAACTTTCCTGGCCAGTACAAGTTCAGTCTGTTTTATTTCACGTGAATCGTTTCACTTGAGGTCTTCATCCTGATTCAACTAATGTCGCTTTTGTAATTACGCTTTCTATAAAAAGAGTTTTTTTCGTCGAGCTTCTAAGTTCAAGAACTCTTTGGCTCTGGCTTTCCTCTACCATTAAACTTGTATGCATTTAAGTTTAAAGTCCATTGTTATCTTGGCTTAACTACATTTTCTTCTAACATTCCTTAACAGCTTTATAGACATAGGTACTTTAAATTTTGTATAATTATTAACCATAAAAAAAGAACCCTAAAATCACTATCATTTTGGAGTGTCACGAGGCAGCTTAGCCAGGGACATGGTTACCTTTGGAAATATAGAGCTGTGTTAAAAGCTAATTTTGAACGAATGGGTAATCTACCGTATCTATTCAAGGAAGCAAAAAAAGGACAGTAAGTGACTAAAAATATATGGGGTTGCAGTTCACTTTCAGCAGGTTTTATCTGCTCCCAAAAGTTTTCCCTGAAAATTGATTTTATCAGGTACCAGCCACATTTCGATAAGAATATGGTTCACAAAAACGTTGAAAACAAAAAGTGCCAGAAATCTAAGAATAAATTAAGAGTAGAAGGGATTATCGACACATAAGTATTACTTACGGTAGCCCCGCAGCTACAATATTGTTGAAATCACTTATTTTTCCATAACATATACAAGTATGTAAATAAAAATATTGTTGAAACATGATGTTTTTAACAATACTGTCTGCTAACAGAAAAAAGCCAGCTAACTTCCTTGAATTATTTCTACATAAATCAGGCAATATTTCATGCTTGAACTAAATGAATTATACTCTCCATGATAAAACACCAACAGAATGAATTAAGTAAGTAAAGTATTTTAATATAAAAGAGACAGATAGAGACTAACGTAAGTGGCCATGTTGATGAATACCCACTTTCCTTTCATCCATCCGTTGACCTTGAAAAATATCTGCGTTCTTTATTGTTTTTCTGTAGCTGTAAGTGAAAAAATGGGTTATAGAAAATACAATTGCTTTGTTTCAGAGACCAAATTTTATTGTTTTTTTACAACTTATTATAAAAAGTTGGCTACGTTTTTTAAAATGTTTCTTAATATATTTTACAGACATTGTTTTCTTTTCTATAACGCGGGCTGAAATTTTATTGGATTTTCGCTTATGTGTTTTCTACAGAATTTTGCTTTAGATAGATAGATAGATAGATAGATAGATAGATAGGTAGATAGATAGACAGGTAAATAGATAGATAGATAGATTGATTGATTGATTGATGGATGGATGGATGGATGGATGGATAGATGGATAGAAGGTTAGAGAGTCAAAGAATGTTGTATCTTTCAAGCCAGGTTTTAATGTCTCAACAGCAGTCCCATTTATGGCCAATTTTTGTAAATGAATCTTGATGCATGTTTTCGAGAAAAAAAATTACATTAACACTTTTAAAGGCTGGTGAAATCTTGTTGCTGCAATGTTCAAACAGGTAGACTTCTTGTTTTCGTCGTTTGATTCTAAATAAATTCGAAACACGCCCACCCGCAGCTGTTGGGTCTTTTTGTATTCTTTTATTCGTGTGGTGACCAGATGGTTTGTTTGGGAGTACAATCTATTTCTTATAAGATACTGGTTTATAATAAACTAATACGCTTCGTTCTAGAGACATTTCTCCCTGCAGCTTAGAAAAAGATTACGACTCACGACATGATAAATATCCTATGTTAGTAATTCCCAGCTTGTTCTTATTGTTAGCTAGGACAAGTTCCTCGCCCAAGAGACAGCACTGATATTTTTCTCTCTACCTGCAAATGTTCTTTTCTAACCAAAACATTCCCCTTGCTTTTAAAAGGCTGAGAAAGAATTGGACCTAGTCTTGTCAGATAGTATCGGTATTTAACTCAAGTAAACGTGGACATGCAGAACACAATAAAATTAATTGGTTTCTGGTTTAATGAATTTATCGTGATTCTCTGTGTTCTTGTTCCCATACGATTTTACTGTATGAGAATAGTAAAAATTTTTGATTAGGTGAAGAAGTATATTTTGTATTTGATATGATATTGCTGTGATATTAAGAATATATTTTGCAAGAAAATCATAGAGAGGGTTAGAAATACTAGAAAGGTAAGAATAAAACAACAAAAATTATGTTTTTTAGGAGCTGAAACAGTTCTAGATGGACCAATAGGACTTATTTTTATTGCAAAAATACTATGCATGTCCATTTTATACCCATTTGGAGGATATGGACCCAAGAAGCTTGAGCTCTTATTTAAAAAGTTTTTATTTCTTGGCTTTAAACTTATCTCAAGAGAGAGGAGACGCAGGAAAACCCTGAATGAAGATTTGATGATGAAGGAAATTAAACTGTCATATCAAACGGGAAGGTTTAAGTGAGGCTTTGGTTTTAGTAACTGGGTTGCTCTTAGGTATTGAGCAACGATTTCACTCGCTAAAGTCATAGCGAAGCCAGAGTTCCCATGGCTTTAATCATACAGCATCTGTTGATAATGAATAGAGAACTAATGGTTTGGTGGTGAACTCTGAACCTTTCGCATGTACCCTTTTCCCTTGGAATGTATGTGGTGATGCATCGGGCTTTATCTCTTTTGTGTATGATTGCTTAAATTCACCTTCAGATGAACCACTAGGACACAGCTTACATTTTTGTCATTTTTAAAAACAGTCTCACATTCATCTATTGAAAAATGTATTGCGATTTCCCGCTGTTCACTGCTAAGGCAGGTAATGTCAATTATTTGAGGGTAGTTATGGTAATTTGGCGGTCTGTAATTTAAATATGGGTTTTTCGAAAAAGCATATTTTTGTCTAATACTATGTTTTTGGGTTGAAAGATAGTTTGCTGGGTGTACTAGGTTTATGTTTTCAGTTTATGTTTTAGCTGAGGATGGATGCAAATCCGAAATATATTCTTTATATAAAATAATGACTCGTCGTTGTTAAGCTATCTGGAATATGTACTAGGTTCGTTTGTTATATGTGACGGCTGCTACTGGCCGTAAAGGGTCAAAAATTCTCTTGGTACTAAATAGAACTATCTAGTGGAAGCATTTGTTTTCTGTTTGCCTTTATTTTGACTATTAGATTGCAATTCTAATTAAATACCCGATACCTTTGCTAAACACTTCACATATTTTTGAGTTGGTCTATATTTTTTCCTGTCTTAACCTTCTTTTAAGCTTTAAATCGCTTTCGATACACGTATTACTTTTTATCTCTTCACGCCAAAACTGTTAAGCAAGCTGAACATTGTTTCATTAGTACCAACTGCCCAAGTAATAATTAGATCATTTATGAGGTTTTCTGACGTAGCCTTGTCGATCGGAAAATCAAACAATACAAGTATCTTTTGGATTCTTCTTCTTGTCGATTCTTTTCAAAATGATGAACCCACAAGAGAAGATATAATTGTAAGTTTATTGCCTTATTTACCTTTTAGAGTGTCTACTGGCTTTTTTGTCCTTGGAAAACTGCTCCAACCTTTTTTTCTTTTTATACCTCAGCCTAAACGTTCTAAACCTAATGTTAAGCTGCAAGAAACCCAATCCGTTAGAAAGTTTCCATCTGCCTCTCTGTTGAAATGTAATTTTTTTACATGTTAATCTTGTAAGCTAATATTTTCAAAACAAAATCATTCCTCCAATTTTGAGCCTTGGGATTGACTCTTTAGTAATTGTGTTCACTTTTGCTTGTTATTTGTTAATTTCAGTCTTGTTGATTGGCTTATGAATATTCAAAACACGTCTTTTCATTTTTGAATTTGTTGGTCCTTTCCATTCTGTCCTAAACAAGTCAAACTTTGTTCTGTTGACGCTATTTTTTCAATCGCTCTAATTGGTTTTCTAACAAGAATTTAATCCTCTTATGACTCATTGGTAATGCAATTAGAAAAGCTTCTTAACTGTGAGCATTTAGTAAGGTTAAAAAGTCCCAGAATATGATTTGTTTTCTTCAGTTATAATCAGGGTGGGGCAACACAAAGAAATATGACTCTGTGATTTTATTGTATTATCAATTGAACTGTAAGACTTAAATTCACGACAAAAAAAGATAAATAATTGTTAAGTTTATGTAGAGTATCATTAAAATAAAAAGAGATAAGACTATATACAAATGAAGAAAACACCAAGTGTAATTACTTACATCGATTTTGCCTCAGGATCTTAATTACTATGGCATCAGCATCAGTTTAGCTGTATGCTTTACTGACTGTTGCAGGCATCTGAAGCAATTCTATATATGTATACATGTATATACATACATACATACACACATACATACATATAAATATGTACGTGTGTATGTGTGTGTATAGACAGAAGAGACAAAGCAGAACAGTACTGTATGTAAATCAAAGAAATTATCCAATCCATTTCTGACACAACCCAGATCAATTTGTATAACCTTTGTCTGTTGTATTCAACGGCTCCCAAGAAAACTTTAAGCTTTATCATGTCGTAAGTCGTAAGGTGTAAAGCTTACGACTGATGATAGAGCTCCTACATTTTTGACTGCAACTGAGTCCATAAAATCAAGAATTTTCAGTATTGTAATAAGTTTCACAGCAATAAGTGTTGGGCTTGTATTAACCAAAACGTATATGAGTGTTATATCACGATGACGAGAAAAACATATTCCAAAAAGTAGCCTGGGGAATATTATGAAGACCATGACATAATACTCAAGATCATGTTATTATGAATTGAAATAGACTGATAGAGATGAAAATACTTGAATTGGCTGGCTCTTCATACGAAATAAATAATGAAATATTGTGAACCTGATAGTGTTGGAAAACAAGCACTTTCATTGACCTTTTTAAAAAAAGTAGAGCATTAAATTTTATAAAAATTAAAGGTTTTTAAACTAAATACCAAGTAACATGTACATAGTTTTTTAATGTAACAGTCCTATAGAGTACGTTTCGCTAAAGCTAGCTTTCGTCGCCACTTAAAGAATCAATTTACCAACCCATCTACTGTAGTAACACGATTATTTCGAAAGCAACCCGAAGATGGCAGCACAGCTAAAATGTCAACCAAACTTTGCAATATTACAATCAGGATATCAGAGTCTTGAAATCTTTAAGAAATATTGATTAATTTGAAGAGAACTAAGGAACAATTTTAGTCAATAACTGACAAGAAGTCAAGATCGAAGGACAAATAGACATAACAGAAGCAAAGGTATTTGCATATATAAAAGTCTATTTTAATTGAAATAGCATAATAAGTAAATCGTAAAGTTTAAATCATACTTAACCCTTCGATTCCTCTAAACAAGACTGGTTTATTTTGAAAGGAATTGCAGCCAATAAACGAAATACATGTCATAACCTTGCGAGGTAAGCACCTTAAGAAAACAAAGAAGAAAGGGTTAGAAGCTTCACGTAGGAAAAACAAATGCTGAGCAACAAGTAGACAAAATTGGTGCAATGATTAACATGCAAAACACGAAGAAAATTACAATAATTGCTAGAAAAAACCTTTAGGTTTCATTACATGACCAAGATATGACCAGACAAAATTCTCACCAACAGTAGGCACCAAAAATATTAAGGTGTTTTATCCTCTGTAAACTTTCACCATTTTAATACAAGGTTTAAGTGTTGAACTCACTTTAAAAGTAAATTTACTAGAATCTAAAGAGGGTATTAATGACTTTTCAAAAATGGTGACATAATATTTTTAAGCCAAACATCCCTATAGTTCCTTATGAGGTAAAACTGCGTGGCAATAAAATCCTGAGATATGCAAACGACAAAAAATAAATTAAAAAAGAATAAATCATTAAATAATAACACTCAGATTTGCCAAGAAAGTTGACTTTTCATTTCTCATCTTCAGGTCAATCATATTCCTAGGAAAGCTTCCATTGTGATCTACTTATTTGAAGGTTTTTTTAAGTACCATCCATTTGATGGACAGACTAACTTCTTGTCACATGTCCGTTTCCCCGCAGGCTGCTAAGTAGTGACTCTTTATCTATAATAATGTGTATTTTAGGCGATGTAATTGTCCAGGTTTGATTTTATTAGTACCTGATACCTTCATCATATAAAAATGATATAAAAATACAGCAAGTTCTGCGTTTTTTGCCATTAACTGTAAGAGTGGCCAATGAAGCATCTATAATTTTGATCGCAGAAGTTAAGGAAGCTTGATGTTTGAGAATCTGATAATTTTCCATGCACAAGATGAAAAAAATTAGTGGAATCATTGGGGAATGCCTCTACCACCCAGCACAATCTTTAGAATATTTATTGTAACAACGACAAACACATCGTTTGTAACATAATTAAGGGGATAACTAACAATTTTATGTGCAAAGTTTACCCTATTTTTGTAATAGAACGAATTCTGGCTTTATAAATTGGCTGAGGAAGAAAGAAGGCACCTTAGACGATACATCGTATTTAAAATGAGTTACCAAATCCAATCTTTGAAGCAAATTAATTTTATCAATGAGACGTTGAAACGCTGAAGAACCAAGGAAGGTGCTTTTCAGCTACTACTTAGGATTCCAAAAACAAATCAGCCGCAAATGGTAACCAAAAGTTGTCTCCACATCAAACGAATATAGTTTTCCCTTTGGAATTTGTGTCGGCACATTAGTTTTACCTTGAAAATATCAAGAGATTTAGTTTACCTAAATTCAAATACACATCAAAAATTGTGTTACGACTTTCTACTGTTTTTTCTAATGGCTAAGAACCGTACAATGTATAAAGCTACCAAGTTTATGAAACTCTGAAACAAAGACAGAAACAAGAGGTAGGCTTAGAGGTAATAATTAACCTTAGACCTAAAATAATCAAGTTATATGACGGAGGAAAGCACTCAAAAGCTAATGGATCTCAAAATCTAGCCTTCCGAAGGAAGGAACCATATTTACAAAAGAAAGTTCATATAGAAGAGGAACAACTGTTTAAGGATGCAGATGTTAAGGGAAATGAGTCACAGGAAAAGCAACAGACTGAATTTGTACTGGCGAGGAAAGCTCGTCAAAGAATACTTCACATGATAATACCTTAAAGACTAAGACAAGCCACATACCGACAATGAGATAGATAGGTGAGTAGCAGCAAAAGTTGAACCTGTTAACCTACAGACAGGTCTCTGGATTCGACCAAGGGCATCAGGATGAGATAAGGGAGCACTTGTTTGGATGCGACAATAGTAATCCATGCAAGGGATCTTCAACTTACATCCGAAGAGTATCTTCGGATGTAAGTTACTCTTGTGTGCAATGCCAAAATTGTTTTAGGAGCAGACTTACCAATATATTGAATATAAGAACGTCAAGAAAGATCTGCAGAAAATGACAAATCTAGCAGTCTCATTAATAAGCATTCGTCAAGACGGAAAAATAACCTCACCAGGGTTTATATCAATATTTTCGTGGGAAAGAGATCAGGACTTAGATTTCTATTGAACGACATCAACTTTCTTTTTGGGAAATTCAAAGAAACCAGTCCCTTCCTTACTCATTCTCTGACAGCCTGAAGGTCAGATTCCAGATCTTTCCCAGGTGCAAGGTAGTGTCATAAGGATAGATGTTGATGAAATGTAGCAGGTTACCAGGAAGATCATTGATGTAAAGCAGGGAAAAAATTGGACTTAGAATAGAACCTTAAGGAACGCCAACTTTAGAGTTTGTTTTTTAACTGCAATTCTATTAAGTTGCGCACGCAGTTTGCGATCCGCGAGAAAGTACTGAATAGTATGCTACAAATACAAAGATCAGAGCTGAATTTCAATTAATTAATATAAAGATTCGAAAAATAGGCAGAAAAAAGTACTGCTTTTTTTGTGCGTTGTTTGCTCATTGGCCTGACCTTGTCTATAAAATATTTAGTTGCATTTTCTTTGTTTTTCTGTCCATTTCACAAAGGGAATGTTGGTCGAAATGTCGCATATTCCTGTTACTCTTCGTAACAAGGATCTATAGATACCAGGACATTTTTTGTGTTAGTTTTACTCTGGTAATCATAGAGTTGTATACTTTGGGAGACCGATAAGATCTTATCAATTAGTTCCTTTATGCTTGCAAACATCCTACTTAAAGCAAAGAAGAAGAAAGCAAAAGAATACATTGAAAACGTGTTTTACCATTTTACAGGTATCTGAGTTAACAAATGTACATTTAGTAGAAGGATATTGAAAGAATGTGAAGAAATTAATTTCTTTTGGAAGCAAAATGAAAATAAGTGAAGAGCCAAGTTTTGTGTTGATCAAAGGTCAAGACAACACACATTCTTGACGTTTTCTGTTATTTGTGGAGTAGATACAAAGCTGTTTGGCTCATATTGATCTCGCGGTATACAAGCATTTGTGTGAGTCAATGGACGAATTACATTTTCTCGAAACGAACATTTGGGGAAAAGAGGTGAATAAACAGAGAGCTTGCACTTGACAAGCTAAAGGTTCAGGATCTAACAATCGATCTAACTTTTAAAATGTTATCTTTCCCATTCTTTGGGTATGCTGTAAACTTGTAAGGAAATTCGCTAAAATATTGGGGAACTCCTTGCTGTTTCTGACCCCATTTCAAAAGTGTTTTTGAGAGGTTAGATTTGAGAAACTGAACCTGGGAGCTTCTTGGCTATAATAGCGCTAGAACAATCTTCAGGCCACAAGTTCTCCACTGAACCACACCTTACCCACCGAATACTTTAATGTCTTTTTATGCTTCGTCTCATGATTCAGCTTGAGCTTATACTAAATAGTAAAGGCTTTACATTTAAATTAAAGTTAGGCTTCATACCGTGTAGATGTGGAACTGGAGCGAAATTCCATTGGCCAGTATCTTTAACACACACTGTTGGAAACATAATTTTGTAACTTGAACTGATTGCCAGGCAATGTCTTACCCAACAAGTTTCATGTAGGTGATAAGGCCAATGGAGCTTCGCTTTAGGTTCCATACCTGCAAGGTACGAACCCTAACTTTAATTTATCTAGGTAAAAACGACTTTCAGTTGTGCCTTTTCTTCTCATGTAAATGACTATATCCTTGGCCTTGGGAATCACTGTGTCCTCCTATTTCTCCTAAAAATCAGGTTTGATTATGAATGAAGAAGAAATATAGAAGGAGAATAAGAGCTTGTATTGTGAACAATAATATATAACATATATTTGAAGTGTATACCTTGTATATTCTTTTAATCCTGCAGTATCTACTTCATTTGGGCACTGGTGGTATTTATTAGGAGGGACTGTGTTTAAGAAAAGGCTGCTGTGTTTGAAAACAAAAATAGAGTCAAAAGATTAAAGATAACAGTGACTTTTTGGGTGTTTCTTATGAACACAGATTTTGCTGCTGAATCTGTACGTAACGGCTATTTCGTAATCTCGTATGGCGGAGCGATGCCGAAGGGCGTCACTCAAATTAAGCGTGTTGTAAAACTAGAACAAGACTAAATACTTTCTAGATGAAGCTTAAACCGAAAATGTAGGGAAAAAACAGTTTCAACAAAAATAATGGAAACACAAAAAATGTTTTGGAAGCACTTCAAAAGTCACTGGGGACTTGATAGGCCTAGTTGTGAGAAAAGTACATATCCAATATCTCCCCAAAACAGGAAAATCAGAAAGCAGAAGACAAGAAGGAGACATACCAAAGTAAACTAGACATGAATGCCAGTAAAAGAAATAAATTCTCCACTTTGTAACAATTTCTCAGGGTTTAACAAATCACTGAGTGGTGGTAACCACCAAACAAATACTGAAATTGAAATTCCCCAAATTTTTATTATGTCATCTGAAAGCAAATCTCGATAGAACGGTATTAAATAATACCTGATCTTATAGTTTGATGAGAGAATTAAAAATGAGAAGTTATATTTTGATTGAAATCCGGTTTAATTTTCTTGCTGTTAAATTCGATTACCGACTATAACTAACATCATGGAAATATATGGAAATACATGAAAAAATTGAAACTTGAAACAGTTGATACATCATACTGGTTTATGTTTTTTTTATCAACGTTTTTCTAACCTTCTTAATTTTTTTCAATTGCGAACAACAGCTCATTAAGCTCTCTCTGTATCAGCTTATTTGAAAAACGTTTGTGTTTAATATGTATTTCCGGTATGACCACTCATAAATTCCTTGTCTTTTCAGATTGTCTTCAACAACATTGACCGTCAATTTTTAAATAAAAGTTAATATTGAGGGAAAGCTTGACCCAAAAATTTCAAAGGATATTAAGGCTCAACTGAAGTTTTAGTATTTTTTACACCTTACTGCAGGACACAAAGACCGAAAAAATCAGAGCCTTAAAACTAGTTTTCTTGGAAACGGCTGAAGATATAAAAAAGTTTATGAAACAAAAGTTGTTTAGAATCGCTAACTTTTGGAGAAAATAGAAAACTAAAGAGCGTGTAACCCGTCATGCTGTTGCGATTTGTTGATAGCAATGTTTTTTGTTTTATTTTGCCAGCATAATGGTCCAAAGCCCACCCTAATATTAATGCACATTTCATAATATAAATTTTCCATTTTATGCGCATTAACATTAGCGAAAAGTGGGATGGTACACTTTTTATTTTTGGAAGCTTATTTTATATGAAGGCTCGCTCGAACACGTTCCACACTTTAGTGTGGACGTCTTTTTCCTGGTTATTTTCCCGCTGGCTCGCTTCGGTTACCAAGAGGCCTCTTAACAACCCCAGTTTCCTTTAAAGTTTGTTTTAAAAAAAGCTATATTTTATCCTGTGCCAGAGGGTGAGTTTTCAAAGAGCAAACTTAAGCGTCGGAAGGCCTTTTTTTCACGCTATCGGCACAAAAGTTCGCATGAAGATATATTTTGATAATGCACACATATTCATTTATACTATTGGTAAATTTGCTAATTAATAAGTAATTAACTAATTATCATTTGCTTATGATACAAAAGTCGCAAATTTGACTAACAAATATAAAAGTTTGATTAAATATGTCTGATGTGCCTTAAAAGTACACACATTCTCATATATAGTTTTAGTCATGTATATTTGCTAAATAATGAATAATTATCTAATTATTATTTGCGAGCCAGCAGGGCAACTACCCTTCTATAAATATCCAGCCGGTCAGTCGGGAAAATATTGGTAGTAGGGTCGTCTATTGTTAGTTACAATAGTATTTGTAATACACTTTGAAACAAAATACAATTGCTTTTAATTTTTTCATGAGCTGAACTTGGGAATAACTCTGCCAGTTTGTCTGACAAACTGCCGGTCCCAAGCCCGGAAAAAAGAGGAGGTGTTGGGCGTCGGGCTATCAACCCGACCCCGTAAAACTAAACTGACGCTACAGGAACCACCAGCAACAATAACATAAATCACGTTGTGAACCCTGTAAATGCTCGTCATCAAGCAATTGGAGACAGTATGACGGATATGGACCAAACCCGAGAGGAAGTTCACATCCTGAGAGGGCGAATACAAGGTTCAAAGAGCATAACACGCATCGCGACCTTCAATGTCCGCACACTCTTTCAAACTGGAAAGCTGGCACAAGCAATCCAAGAGATGACCAGATACAAAATCGATGTCATGGGCATCAGTGAAATGAGATGGAGTGGCAGTGTAGTGATGCTGAGCGAGGACTGCCCTGTCTATTATTCAGGGCCGCCAGACAGTCATGAGAAAGGTGTTGGCCTTATTTTAAACAAACAAGCCCAAAAATGCTTATTATCCTGGAATCCCATATCAGAGAGAATTATACTGGCACGATTCCAAACAGCATTTGGTAAAGCCACGATTATTCAAGTATATGCTCCAACAGACGTCACAGATGACAATGAGAAAGACGATTTTTANTATTCAGGGCCGCCAGAAAGTCATGAGAAAGGTGTTGGCCTTATTTTAAACAAACAAGCCCAAAAATGCTTATTATCCTGGAATCCCATATCAGAGAGAATTATACTGGCACGATTCCAAACAGCATTTGGTAAAGCCACGATTATTCAAGTATATGCTCCAACAGACGTCACAGATGACAATGAGAAAGACGATTTTTACGAACTACTCCAGCAAACTATCGACAACACTCCAAACTTTGATGTGAAATTCTTAATTGGTGACTTCAATGGACAGATAAGCAAACATCGAGAAGGTTGGGAACAAACAATAGGTTGTTTTGGTTCAGCTCGCGAGCATAGTGACAACGGAGAACGGCTTATCAACTTCTGCGGGATGCATGACATGTCAGTTGCCAATACGTTTTTTAAACACAAATAATTTCACAAAAAAACTTGGAGATCTCCAGATGGTTTAACGAAAAATGAGATTGACCATGTCTGTGTAAGCAGTCGATGGCGATCGTCAGTCAGGGATGTAAGATCTTACAGAGGAGCAGATATTGGAAGCGATCACTGGTTAGTAATTGCTAAAGTGAAAATCAAACTAAAGAAGCTTGAAAGACAAGTGAAAAGACCTAGATATGACGTGTCAAGACTCAAAAACTCGACAGTTTGTACTGAATATAACATCAATTTGGAAAACAAATTCAGTCTCCTAGAAAATGTCCCCCAGGACATAAATGAGCAGTGGAGAATACTCAAGACCAGCATCACAGAGGCAGCTCAAGATACACTTGGTTTGAGAAAAGGGAAAAAGAATGAACAATGGATATCTGGAGAGACTTGGAATGTCATAGACAGTAGAAGGAAGATGAAAGTCTGGAGAGACTCACCAAAAACACATGAGTCAATTGAAAGATTCTCCAGAGAGTACCAGAGCCTGGATAAGATGGTGAAGAAGCGTTGTCGTAATGATAAACGAGCCTGGTTCGAGGAACAAACGAAGGAAGCGGAAAGTGCTGCAGCACAGGGAGATTCTCGAACGTTATACAGGATTGTAAAGAATTTGACATCAACCAGGATGAATGCAACCGCTCCGGTAAAATCCAAGCAAGGCGAGATCCTTACAACTACTGAACAGCAAGAAGCCAGGTGGAAGGAGCATTTCGAAGAAGTCTTAAATCAGCCTGAGCCACAACATCCTGTTGTGGTTGACAATTCTGCAGTACAAGAAGATCTAGATATTGCCACCTCAGAAATAACATTAGAAGAGGTGAGGATTGCTATTAAACATCTCAAGAACAACAAGGCCGCCGGCCTTGATAACATTGCGGGCGAACTTCTAAAACGGTGTGGAGAGACACCAACG
>RDPX01000103.1:2200158-2218283 GCA_003991215.1 Morbakka virulenta
GTCTTCAAGAGAATGAATAACATCTGGAAAGATCAGCAGTTATCGAGACGCATCAAGCTACGGCTTTTTAACTCGCTCGTACTACCGACAATACTGTACTCAGCCGAAAACTGGAAGGAGTCCTCGAAGATCAGAAAGATGTTAAATGTCTTTCACACACGGTCTTTGCGAAGAATTTTTAACATCAGATACACGGATCACATCACGAATGAAGAGGTGTACAACATCGCTGAGGATGTCGAGCTATACAATACTGTAATGGCAAGAAGAGTGAGCGCAGCTGGACATATACTAAGAATGAATGATCAAAGACCGGCGAAAGTGGCAATGAACTACCGGCCACGAGGCGGAAGCAGAAAAAGAGGGAGGCCGAAGACAACATGGCGAGCCACGTTCGAGAACGACATGCGACGTCTGCAGGTGCCACGCTAAGAGGTGCAGGAGAAGGCGGAGGAACGTGACAACTGGAAGAAGCTCGTGGCCCTTTGCTCCACTGGAGACTGGAGGAACTGAGGTTTTAAGTAAGGAACTTGGGAATATTTGAGTCTGACGCAGCCTATTGTGTTGTGAAAAAATGACATCATTCTCTTTTTGAAAATGAAATCGAGATCGCTGCAGTCAACAAAAATCGAAGTTGGAGACGCTGTTGAAGATTGTTTGTGACATTGGAAAACAACAGTTATGTTTTCCAAAAAACCAACCCCAAAAGGTATGTATTGTTTAATTTATACAATTCAGGGTTTTGGCATAAAATAAGGGGTTCTAAGTATTAAGATATTTATTATTTTTCACGTTATGGTTACGAATTCAGGGTAGAGCTTACGTTTGCCAACTGCCATACTCCACTTTGTTGATGGTCGAAATGTTTTTCTTTGGTTCTTTTCCTCACGGGTTTCTTTATGGTGATTTTACACGTTTCCATAAGAGTGCTAGATATAACTATAATAATTCATGCCAGTTCTCTTTTACAAATAGGCTTTCCTTAAGGACTAAGGTTGACTTTTTCAATTGCCACTTTTACCAGTTGGTCTTAAAACCTGAGCAAAGTCAGTAACACAAACAGTGGTCACTTCTCACTCAATTTTCCTAGTTATAGAAAATATAGCAAGACAATTAATTGCTAGTTTTATTTTGGCAATAGAACCACATCACTTTGAGCGCAGGCACTTGAATTTTACTTCCTGTTAAAAGTTTGGTTATGCCTTTAAAGTATCATTCAATGCATTACGCAAGATGTGTTTATTGAATTTTTATCATGTTAACTTTTACATTTCCTTTTGAGAGTTATGGAAAGGGTAACCTTGGTATTCATTTTGAATTTAGCAGATTAAACCGAGCTATCAATGAAATTTTAATTGTTACTTTTGCTATTATTAACAAAGGATGCTGATTTTAGTGGCATTCAAAAATATTGGGGTCATTCCATATGAAAATTAACCATTCTTGTAACTCATGTCTCAGAAATCCTCTATTATTTGAGCTAGATTAGGTATTCCAACCAAATTAAATTTCACACAATCCCAGTCTGGGGACCTAGATTAAGGGTTTATTTTAAATGACCCCTTGTGGAAAAGATATCTGCTCAAAGCAGGTATCTTTTAGCATACTATATTGTGATGTAAAATCTAATTGATTGCAACAATTGGAAAATGGAATAAACATTGGCAACATGAGGTTTCTGAGTGAAAGGAATAAAACCCAGCATAATGTGTGCATATTTAATGTAATATTTTGTACCACATATACAAGAATGAGGTTAATTCATTACAAAAAAAAGATAAAAAATGAACTTATATAATCAAAAGCATGTCTACTTAATGTAGAATTAGCACTGGGTAAAAAAATTTAAATATTTGATATTTAAATATGGATATTTGTGAAAGAAAACTGTTTAAACAAGAGCACACTTAGCTGTTGGAGCTTGCAATCTAATTTTCATAGAGTAAAACTGAAAGTAAATTATGAATTATGAGTAACAAATTATAATACAGTGTAGTGCCATACCAAAAGTGCCTATCCGAAACCTCCACCATTGTATGAAAAAATTCTGGAAAATACTACTAACCATTTTTCAGCAAAGTTGGCTCATTAATTAATTATCATTGTTTATGTTTAGAATAATAAAAACTTTACTAAGGAGAAAAAAAGTTGTTGATCTTTCACACTCTTGCTGTGTTTTCAAGTTTTGGCACCAATATTTGTCATAGACAGTTAAGATTACTAATAAATAATTTCTTGGGATTCATTTTCCAAATTATGAATGGATCTCAAGTCAGAGGTCTTTACATATGTCAATTTGTGACATTCCTCTTCTAAATTGTGAGTTTTGACTCAGTTTTTAAAGGTCAATATTTTTCTTCTTCTTCTGTCATCCATATTCATGGTGAAACATATAAAGACAAAATAAGTTTGCCACACAACTTGATCTTTCATTGCAGCCAGAAGATCTGCACCATTAAGGTCAGTGCCATTCTGTATAAGTGTTTTCACTGTTATACAAGGTCTGCCACGATGCATCTTCTTCTCCAGACACCAGAGTAGAACCTTTCCTACAGGATCATCATGCCAGACTGTGTGACCAGCAAGTAACAATTGACAGCAACTAACCACACATGATACAGAGGGAAGAGAACTGTATAACTATGCATTTGTGATACAATCCTGCCATGATACATTAAAAATGGTATGGAGCATTTTCATGTAGGACCCATTTAGTTTCTTGGCAAGAGCAACATTAAATACTCATGACTTCGAACCGTTGAGGAGAATTGTCTCTACTGATGCCTTGAAGACCTTGAAGAAGTTTCATATCCTTTTTCACATTTGATTTCCAAATCCTTTCAAGGGCATCAACTTCACTCCAATACGAGTATTCAAATCAGGGCAAGAATCGGTGAGACCTCCAAGATATTTGAAGTTATCAACCACCTCGATTATGGAGCTGTCAGGTGATAAAAGTATTGCATTCAGTTGTGATGGATTCAAATGCATTTTCTTGGTTTTGGATGCATTCAAAAATAAACCGACACCCTGGCATGCTTTTTCAAGGTGAAGAAGAAGACCTGAGCAGTGGTTATGTTGTCCTTAATTAAGGGAATATCATCAGCATAATCTAAATCTGATAGATGACTGGGTGATGCCCACTGTGACAACATTCCAAAGTGAGAGTGAAGACCGAAGTCTAAACAAATAATAAATAGGAAAGGTGCAAGAGGGTCACCTTGTAAGACCCCAGTGTCA
Source organism: Morbakka virulenta (assembly GCA_003991215.1). NCBI lineage: Eukaryota > Metazoa > Cnidaria > Cubozoa > Carybdeida > Carukiidae > Morbakka > Morbakka virulenta. The sequence continues at coordinate 2,203,399 of RDPX01000103.1, forward strand.
ATGGAAAATTCTTTGGTCATCCCTTCAGGGGAAAGGACAACTGCAGACATGTTCATATACATGACTTAAATGGCAGCAATTATATCAGCAGGGATTCCATATACTTTGGGAATACTAAACATTTTTTGCATGATAGATAAAATCTAAGGCTTTCTGAAAGTCTATGAATGTAACCACTGCTTCCATATCATGATTTTTCAACTCTTCAGCTATGAGGTGCAAAGCAAACAAGTGAGAGGAGGTAGATTTGCCTTTTTGAAATCCATTCTGATTAGGTCTTAGCACTTTATCAATAAAAGGGTGGATGCAATTTAGAAGACAGCGGTTATAAACCTTGGAGGTGATCTGGGGGAGTGAGATGCCTCCATAGGTATCAATGACTGTCAAATCTGTTTTCTTTGGAATTGGTGTAATACCTGAAACTCTCCATTTTTTTGGTTGGTTTCCTTTGAAGATAGTGTTGCAAAACGTTTATGGAAGTTTGTTTTGCAGCAGTGTTTACTTCAGCTTGAGAAAACTCACCACTTTAGATATTGGTAAAAGTATCAAGAACTTTCTCCAATGGAGTATCAGATACTGAGGCTGATGGTGCATATATGAGTCTATATTCATCTGAGATGAAGGTAATACTTCGAGTCCTTTTTCCTAAAAGCTCTTTGACTAAATCCCTGGTTGACTTTATAGAAGAAGTAGATGCAGAGTTTTCAAAGGCCCAAAGAGTGTTGTTAACCCATTCATCTTTAAGGCTGTTGAATGTAGCATGTAGTACATTTTGTGCATCTTGGATGTTTTGAGTTGATGCTTGAAGAGTTGCTTTGCACACTAAAGCCATTGGAGCAAAGTCAATCATTTTTGTTTTTGTATGAATTTTCTGTGAATTTGGTAATGCTGGGTAACAAACTGTTTTGAAGTGGTTAAATTTGACATGGAATGACCCATTTATTACACATTGAACACATTCCTTTAGAGATGTTTAACAATGGAGCCACCCAGGAATATTGTACCTACAACCTGGAGTCAACACACAAATCACTGTGTGAATGTTTTTAAAAAGATGATGAAAAGTGGAACAGCATAATTTTTTCCTCAGCTCAACTGTTGACTTTGTCACAAACATTCTTTATCAGTGACACTTGCAGTCCTTGGCAATCAAAAGATTGAAACCAAGACACATAGTTGCTTTTGTGCAGTGGGTCAGTTTGTTTTATGTTAAACATGTTTTTATAGTCAAGTCTAAAGTCACTTATTCATATATATATATATATATATATATATATATATATATGTGGATAATTATAAAGCTTACCATATAGAGTGCTCAATGTTTCCAGAGTGATTATACTTTTTGATTTAAAACAAAGCAAATTTCTTCAAAAATTGTAAAACTGCAAGAAAAGCATATGTATATACATACATATATTTATATTTATATATGTGCATATGTATATATGTATGTATGTATATATGTATGTATGTATGTATGTATGTATGTATGTATGTATGTATGTATGTNTAGTTGCTTTTGTGCAGTGGGTCAGTTTGTTTTATGTTAAACATGTTTGTATAGTCAAGTCTAAAGTCACTTATTCATATATATATATATATATATATATATATATATATATGTGGATAATTATAAAGCTTACCATATAGAGTGCTCAATGTTTCCAGAGTGATTATACTTTTTGATTTAAAACAAAGCAAATTTCTTCAAAAATTGTAAAACTGCAAGAAAAGCATATGTATATACATACATATATTTATATTTATATATGTGCATATGTATATATGTATGTATGTATATATGTATGTATGTATGTTTCCACTGCCCTGCCTTGTTAACTGAAGTTATTTCATATTACACACATTATTTCAACAGAGCAAATGCGACAGCAGAAGAAACAGCTTAATAAAACACAAAGAGAGTTGACACGAGATCGGACAGCACTTGAAAGACAGGAAAAACAGCTGGTATGTAATTTGGTATTTTTACTACCAAGAGTAATGTTTAGTCATGAATTGTTATAAAAATTCAAATACTATGATAAAGAAACTATTTCTACTACTGCAGTCAAAATTTTATGACAAAGTGGAAAGAAAAACTGATCTAATATTTCTGTTTTCCTAAAAAAAGATGGTGTCAAGGATTTTGAAAACTGAAGATCAGAGAGGTGCATATTATCAGTAATTTCTCACATTTTAAGTTGGCCTAAAAATGTAACCTCTATTTAAAAGATCTTGATCAGACAATTGATCATCCTCTATTGGAACAACTCTCACAATATGTGGTTGAAGATTGGAAATGTAAATATTCCTCTGGATCCATGGTGGTCTCTAACTCTAGTTAAAGATTGCTGTGTCTGGATCTCACTGCCCATTGGAAGAGCATTAAAAAATTTTGAAGTCTGATATATCTTGATGTTGCAGTAGGAGGTCTTATCCAGAGTTAGAGAATTTAATGTCTATGAGACTATGTTCCATTTTATGCATCATGGCTAATCTCCTTTGTTGATGAGTTTGTAAACCTAGTCTTTTCAGCATTTCTGTTAGCAGAGCTTTTGCACTCATAGTTGATTAAGATAAAATGAGCATCTCTGCATTGCACAAGAATAAAAGAGCTTAAAATTTTGAAATATTACCTAGTGGGGAATACTTTATTGTGTAGGTGATCAGCTCCTAATTACTAGTTGACATGTCTCTGGAGATAGTGTATAAATAAAAACAGTATTTGCTTATGGACCTTAAGTCATGTTTAAAAAGAGCTGTCTGTACAGATCAGCCTTAATCTTAATAAGCATATGTTGAACATTACAAAGAACCCCAATTAATAGCATAAATGAGGCTGAGTATAAAGACCATTTTGATAAATCTGGACTTGCCCCAGATATTGTCAGAGTTTCATTAGGGTACCAGATCACACAGTCACTTGTTTCAGCTATTTCTCATGCACAGTGATTATTAAGGTGTTGAATAGGCTACCTGTGGTTGATTTTTTTGACTTATAATAAAGTGATCTACAGATAATTTACATTGTTACAAAACCCCAATATGGTAAGATATAGCAAGTATCTTTTATGGATTCAAATGAATTCTGGTCCATAGGCTTTATAGAATGAGAGCACCTATTAAAATATATTTTGTGTATATAGGTCCAAATGTAGAGTTGAATCCATTGTCAAACTATCCCCTTAGTCAGTGTTTAATCATTGAGGTGGAACCTCAATGATTAAACAGGTGGAACTTGGTGAACAGGATGGACAACCCTGCTTTTTTTAAAGATATTTTCCACTGCATATCTTTCTCACATGAATAAGGATTCTTTTTAAGACTCATATGCATGGTCCTGACAGCTATGTTGACTTGACATGAACTTCCTTACACCTAGCATTGATGCATTTTTAGTGTTTTTTTTATTCTGTTGTTCAATGTTTGTAATTTTTGAGCAGTGATTGAGGATGTATGTTTAATATCTACTTATATTTGTTTTAATAGGCTATTCTCATTCATTGTATTCACTTATAAGGATCTGACAGGAGAATTCATCTCCTGTCATAATTACTACCCATACAGCCTGGGCCCATCAAAATAGGCAAATTTTAATAAACTGTCACTGCACCGTGGTTCTTACAGACAGTTTTGTCATCTATTTTATAGGAAGGAGGGGTAATACCATTTTGTGAACCTTAATGAAAATATATGTTGCCTTTTCTGAACAGTGTGATAAGACTCATGGTTGATTTCATCTTTGAAATGGTCTTAACAGTTATCTATTGCCTTGTTTAAGTTGTTGGTGGGAGTGTTTGGTTTTGGTTTTTATGATTTCACTCAAAATTCGTTAATTTTGTGATGAACATTCAATGGGGGGACAAGTTTTCTAATTTCCCATTTGTTAAAGAATTTTTATGGCAGTGCCCACCTGATTGTCCAAAAGTCATTTATCGTTCCTTACAGAGGCAGTTTTAATTCTTAAAAATTATCCAGCTTTGTGTGGTGGATAGCTTGTTTTTGTAGAATGAAGCATAATGTGCCTGTAGAGAACCACAAATTTTGACTACTGCAGGTTGTACCAAATTTGTCATTCTGATCAGACATCTTTCAAACATAGCAAGCAGAATTGAGGGAGTAAAGCTGAGTATATGCTTGGCAGTGAAAGTTGCCTTGTAGGTTGGGATACACCCCAAGCTGAAACTGTTAACTCATCTGGTCCCAATTCATACCATTTCATTATAAAAACCATTTCATTATAAAAACCATTTCATTATCAAAAACAATGGCTTAACCCGTTCATTGCTCCTAATTTGTAGGTACTATTTTGCAGCACAGACGTCTTTAATCAGTGAATGCAAAAGACATGTTTACTAAAAGGTTCTGCCTGTGGCATCTTGGCTCAACCTCCTTTGCCATTCCACCATAGTTCAGCTACAAGGAGATACCTTGTTGCCTTTGCATTCCTGAGGTAGGACAAGGACTGATGCTTAGGCTAGCAGGAATGAGATATCTTCTTTAGCCCATTAAATTTGGCATGGGCTAGTCATTATGGAGTTGGCTTTATTCCAGGAGTACTTTCTGGACTTCTGGATGTAAACCAAACGTCATCCATAAGTACACCATTTTAATGACCTTTTCTTGTTAGGTACTAGCATAAATAGATCAAGAAGCCCATAATTTTTGTTCATTGGGACTGGTAATTTTAATTAGGAATAAATAAGGAATAGTCATTGACTATGGCTTCATAACAGAAAGTTCTGATACTAACAGAAGTGGCATTTTTGTAAAGAATGACAGTTCAATTAAAATGTTAGTTCTCACCATTATAGTCTAATTTTTGCTTTGGAAAAATATGTAAAATAATGTAGCTAAAAAGTGCTTTCCATGGAATTTTCTAAAGGAACAATTTTTATTGCCAAGGACCTCTATGGCAGTTAAAAAGGGATGGTACAAAAATGAAACAGGCACATATACTATCAACTGGCAAGACTTAAATTAAGCCATTAACTTGTTAAACATCAGCAGATTGTGGAAATTGCCCAGATTTGGAAACTAGTCTGGTCAACAGTTCTATGATCTTTCATGATCTCATTTTGAGCCTGAAGAGTTTGCATTTTACATAATGGTAATAGGTAATGCAATTGAATGCTTTCATACAAATGCAAATAGAATGTGATACAGAAAGATAATGTGGAAATAAAATGAAAATTTTTGTACAATACATATTAGTAGGTTATTATTTTTTATTGTTCTTGTTAATATTAAGCAATTACTAATGTAATTGCTGAATTTTATTATCATGAAATATTCTAATGAAATGTATATGAAATAGCAGAAAGTTGTATATAAAGTTAAATTTGTGTTTTTTAGGACCAGGTTCAGGAGTATAAACTGTTTTGTTTCATGTCATTTCCTTTCAAGTGAGGAATTGTTTTCATTAGTTTAGCTAAATATTCACTCGTTTTCTTTTTGGTGCATTGTGACCTGAATAAATTGAAATACACTACACATAGATATAGTGAAATTGAGAATAATAAGTAATGTATCTTACTTGAGATGTCTGATTTCTTTTCTCTTTATTACATGCTGTAGGAAAATGAAATTAAAAAAATGGCTAAAATGGGAAACCGACAGGTATTTTGATTTGATTTTCATCTTTTATTTGTATTTTTGCCATTTTAATTGTATGACATTACAATTTATGCATCTGTATTTTATATAAGGTTACTATATTTTAAGCATATATTCTACTTGATCTATTAACGTGAGATAGAGTCTTTTAGACAGGCCTCAAAATTAAGGAAATAAAGTAAATCATCATTATTGCTATGTAAACTCAGGGTAAATGACTCAAATGAATCATGATTTCCTTGGCCAGATTTAAGGGAATAACAATGGGTTATTTTCATTATGTAATACCTAAAGTTTTGTGTTTATTTATTGAAAATATACCTCCAGCATTTTTTGAAATTAAAAAAAATAATTTTACAGTTGATTACCACAGACCCAGTAAACTTTCCAGCTTGCTTCCATATCACTTTGTACTAACTTGTCTGACTCATTGTTCGCAGCATCATTCTCTTAATGCTGTGTGGGTTTCATACAAAAGAAAGTCTTGATAATTGTAGTTTGTTTTATTTTTTCAATATCTGGATTTTGGAGCTCCTTTCCATGTTATTGTTTTTGCCTTTTGTACTCAAGAGCTTCGAAGAGGTGTGACTTTGTGGTTCCAGATTCAATGACCGAAAATAATAAAAGCTTTGGGAAACAAAAGTATGGTTGGTTGGTATCAGGGAAGAAATGGGAAATAAAATTCCAATTTGGGAGCTCCCTTCCATGTTATTGTTTTTGCCTTTTGCACTCAAGAGCTCCGAGGAGATGCGGCTCTGTGTTTCCAGATTCAATGACCCAAATAATAAAAGCTTTGGAACCATAAAAATAGATGGTCGGTTGGTTGGTTGGATTCGGGGAAGAAATGGGAACTAAAATTCCTCTCTGCTCCAATGAATTTTTGTAGCATTCTCCCTCAGTCTGGAGTTCATAAATCATCTTCGAATCCTTACACCTGGCGTTTTCGTCTAATACATGTTGATCGACGTAAATTGTCTCTAGATGGATTTTCAAGTTCTGCTTCGACTACTGGGTTCTTGTTGACTTCATTCGCAGTTACGTCAGGAGATGCGTCCTTAAAAGTGTCTTTATCCTGAACAATACTGGGTTCTTGGATTGACTGGTTTGACCTTTTTCTTTACCCCCCGGGCAGGGTACCATATCAGGGTACCAGGTCAGATAACGAAACAGTTGATTCACGTTCATGGGTATGACCAACGTAAGCATACGTTGGATTAGCATGGGTTAATTCAACTTCTTCTGCAAGATCATCATGTTTGCTTGATCGTACAAATTTACGTAGGAGTACTGGACCTGTTACTGTTGTTAACCAAGAAGGCAACGATTTTCCTTTACTTCAATTTCCAACGATTTACGTTGGAAATTGAAGAAACGCTCTTAAAATGTAGTGTTTGTTGCAGTGGATAAGAGAGAGCGGATCGAGTGTAAAGCATCAGAAAGTTCATTCTCCCAATGTAGAACTGGTAGGTCCTTAGATGCCAAAGATAACGGCTTTCCAAACGATACCATTGTAACGCTCAACTTGACCATTGCCGATGGGATGATACGGTGTATTATCGCTCGGTGTTATGCCACGGCTGGTGAGATATAAAACGAGTTCTGCTGATATGAACGACTTCCCTCTGTCCGAATGCATATATTCTGGCACCCCACACATTGAGAAGATCGAATTGAGACATTTAATGACAGTAGGTGTTGATATACCAGGAGTTGGGATTACAAGTGGAAATTGAGAATACTTGCCATGACTGTCAGGAAATATTTGTTGCATGTAACTTTAATGTACGTAAACATCCAACAAGAAAATCAAGAATAAAGAAACTGCTTGATTTATTTATCAGTTGCTGTCAGCAACTCATCGATGTTTTTTTTTGAGAATGCAATTTGGCATGGTAAAATTTTGAAATCGATATTTAATCTCCCAAACGTTGTTATACAGCTGTAAGTTATTACTTGTCCTGTAGAAAGTCAGTTTTGTTTGTAGAGCAGATTAGGCAATGCTCAGTAACTTGCAATTCCTTAATTCTGTGAAGGTTTGTACTTTCACAAGAGGAGATATTAATTAATTTTCATGCTAGGTTAAAGGTTCTTTTAGTTCTGATAGACTAGCAGGCAAAACTAGTAGGTTCAAGAAAGAAGGGACAATGGAATGAATTGGTTATTGCAAAAGTTAAAACATTGACAAAATAAAATTTAGTAATCTGGGTTTTACTCTATGAAAGTAAGACCTGGGCCTTTTTTGAGTGTAATGTGTTACGTTGGGAAAAGAGATTGGGTAGGAGACAAGCTATGCAAATAATGTCAAGAGTATCACATGACTTGAGATGGTTGAAGTAAAGTAAAGGGCACAGTTTAGAAAAGAGTATTAAAAATTCATTTGGAATGGCTCAGCGGATCAGCATAATAGTTCAGTGATTACTTTATGAGAAAGAAGAAGAACAAGCAGTTTTCTCTTCGTGATCAGAGCTGATTGTTATAGACAAAAACAGATATCTTATTCCGTTATCTGAGAATATTTCCATTCTTCTTTGTAGATGTAATTCTCTTTAAAAATGTTATAGATACTTTTTAGGATAGAAACACAACGTTGGCCGGTTACTAAAGGAAAAACTTGTGTGAAGAAATGTCTCTATTTACTTTTTGATTTAACTGCAGTTGATTGTGATATAGTGAAATTTTAAACTTATTTCAAAGTCAAGGCTGATAGTGCTATTTTCGAGTTGGCAAAAAAGAATCACTTTTTTCAGAATAAAGTTCCTCCCGTATTTTAGGGTTTTCTTTTTTGCGTTAATATGTGCTCTTTGCTTGTCTTGCAAATGAGTTTGTGGTGTTTTGATTGACATTTTTACTTATACTGTGTATTTACCAACCAATAATAAATAAGCTGATTTTGCATTGCTTGTTATTCTCCTAATGGTTTTTGTAGATGTTTATGAGTGACTTTCCCATTTGCATAGGTAAAGCTGGTGATTATGCAAAGATATGCTGTTTAGGTCGTGGCTGTAAATCTCTCTTTTAAAACAGTACATATAAGTAACGAGGTAATTATTAAAATCATAAAAAATGGTTGCACGTTTAAGATAAACTGCCAGAAAATGTTCCTGAAAGCTTTTTGTGGCATCCATTTTAAGGATTGCAAAGAGAATGCATACTTGAAGCCTGGTACTTATTTGAAATTGCGTATTTGACCAGATAAATATAACCTTGCTGTCGTATTTTTTGTTTACTGAATTGAATGTAAAGTACTCCCAAAAATACCCCACTTTAGATGATATAAAGTATTGAAAAAGGGAACACTCATTGTGGTATTTTAAGAGTTGGATATGTAGAGACCAATGGTCTTGCCTAAGTGACCATTGTTGCATTGGTATATTCAAGGCACGTTGTAACAACCTTTTTTTGTTTAGGCTGCTACACAATTAGCTAAACAGCTTGTGGCTGTTCGAAAACAGAAAAATAGAAACTATGCAATGAGTGGTCGAGTAACTGGAATCAGCCACAAGGCTACAGCGATGCAGTCAACAGTAAAGATGGCAGAATCAATGGGCACGGCCACGAAGGTTTGTAGATGTTTGTAGTTTTCACCAACATATGTAACCAGCTGTGTAGTTTTATTTGTACCTTTGTATCAGTTATCTTTGTGCGTATTTATTGTAACTTGTTTGGTTAGGTTTAAAATGAAAGCACCTTTAATTTGTTTAATTGTTTAAGAAAAAATAAAGGAAGAAGTGGATCCAAGTGAACGTTGCTAAATGACATCACACTAAAACCCTTGACAGTTTCCATTGAGATTACAATGTAGGTAACATAAGAGAGGTTATGTTTGAGTTTGTATGATTAGGAAAAATTGTTTTATTTATTTACTGGCAAGGTAACACATGCCTGTGTACCTGATGCCTCTAGTCTGCTGTAATACTAAGATTCTTTACATTATGAAACTGACACAGTGTTAAAATGATGCTGTGTACTTCCTTCACACCAATCGAATAGTTATAGTAACAAAAATTAAGCTTAGGTTTAATCTCCCTGGTTTTATTTTGCTAACTGAAATAAGTCAGAATATCGTGGAGCCGACCCCTTTTTTTCAATGCAGCTCGATAGGTGCCTTACAGAAAACTGGCTTTTTTCAGTAATTGTATTAGCTGACAATAACCTAATTATGTATTTGAAGTCGTTTAATATACCATAGGTAGGTTGGTTACATCCTCTTCGCTGTTTTCTCTTTTAAAAGTAAGGTTTGTGCCTTCCCAGACATCAGTTAGGTTGCTTAATAGCTCATAAGTAGTATTTGTTGTTGTTGAGTATCGTTTTTTATTTTGAAGAAGTAATGTTTAAAAAATGTGTTGTTTATTTTCAGTACATTTTTGACCCTCGTGGTCTTTCGTATAAACGCGCTATTTAAGCAAAACTTTTATTTTTCTGCTATACATTTTGGTCTTCACCAGCATGTGCTCTTTTATTTTTTATACAAATGTGAACATGATTTTTAGCGTCACTCGGGGACTTTGGGCATAATTTGCGTCCATTCTTTCTGTTATATATTTTTTACAGCTTCAGATTGATTTTCATGCAAGTGCTGGTGAATTGTTGACATTATTAATACCGGCAAAGCACTTAGTTTTAATATTTTTCAAGGTAAGCCCATACTGTGATTATTTCTGATAACGAATGTAGTATATTGAATAAATAAAGTGGGACTTTTTTGCACTGAAATTTCATACGTTGGAGTAACAATGCTTTATTTTTACTAAAATATAGGCAATGGGCACGATGAATCAACAGATGAACCCACAACAGCTTCAAAGAACTTTGCAACAGTTCGAAAAAGAATCTACAAAACTTGAAATGAGTGAAGAAATAAGTATGTACTGGCAAGGCCAAGCCTTATGTTGTTTATGTAAGATCATGTGTTAGATATGAATTGGACCATGTCATTGACACAAATGTTCATTGGGGAAGCACTCAGAGAGTACAAACCTCCGCCAATCAGCTACAATAGTCAGATTTTTAACCGAAAACATAACCGTCTTTGCGGAGGAAATATGTTACTGTATTCTTTTACTTTTTTGCAGTCAAAATTTGAAAAAGGATTCTAATTTATGGAAATTTAGTGCTTCTTCTGAGAACATTTCTGATCACACAGCAACTTATTGTAATAAAAAGCAATGCACTGCTTGGGTTTGAGTTAGAGATCTCATATTTACTTGACAGGTGTTCTAAGCAACGAAACGACAACATGCTTGGTTGCCAAACATTGTGTTTTTCCTGACGTCGACAAAGGTCCATTGGTCTTTAGCGATGTCCTGACCTTTAAAAAACACTCAGAGCGTTCAAACTTTCGCCGATCAATACCAAAATTGAATCTTTAAGTCCTTATGGTGCTGAAAATTTCATTCAAATGCATCCGTATCTTTTAGATTTTTTTAACTTAAAGACAAATGCAGACGAAAACATAAACTCCTGGACGAAAGTAAAAAGAAGATTAAATCATTTAGCTATATATATATATATATATTGAAAAATGCACAAAATGGGTTGCTCCTGCTAGAAATCCTGAAAGGTAAACAAAAAAGGCAATTAAGAACTAATTTTCAGAGAGTGTTTTACAGAAGAAAGAAAAGGTCAGTCTTTTTAAAGTAATGAAAAGATAAAACATCACTGATAAAAGTTTCGTTTGCATGATTTTCTAGAATTTTAGGCGTCTTAGTTATCACTTTTCTACTTACAACATTAGTCAGACATTATTTTAACTCCCCATCTTCTCTTTTATCCTTCTTCTATTATTTCTATATCATGTGGAAGAGTTCCTCACAGGATCAATACTATCACCCACATTTCCTGAGAATTTATCTAAGTGACTGTAGCAGCCAGACATATGTTTAGTCATGATTGCTTTCAAAATATGAAATCCGCCAAACATGTTGTTTACCAAGTCTTTTAAATTTTTAGCCCTATTATTTCCAAGAAAGCCCTGAATTACTCCTACAAATTCTTACCAGCCGTCTAAGTTCTAGCTCTTACTCTCTGAAAGAAGAAGCATTCGTATCTTTTACAAGCTGCCTCATTTGGGAACCCTTACAAACGCCAGCCTTCCTGTTTTTCATTTTTAGTCCAGATAAGATATTGGAGTTGTATAGAAATCAGATGCTGTCGTTTTTCATTGATTAGTAAACAGTCTTACTGAACCCAGCTTTCGTGTAGTGGCGGAAATACGATGTTTACCTTCGGTACCAGTACTTCTGCAATGACCTTCTTGTCATAAACTGTCAGTTGTTTCCTAACTGGATAGCCTTTTGTAGCCCAATGATTTATCTTGGTTTTGCTGCTGAGTAACACAGAAAGCACGGGAATTTAGTGTAACCCTGTTGTTCTAACACAAAACTCGCCATTTTTGAATCCACACAGATAACCGTCTTATGTTCATTATACTTCATTTGTTTTAGAGCTTGTTTGATGTCTTCGTCCTTTTGTTACGATATTTTATAATGTACATACGATATTGAAGGATATGTATTGGTAATACAAAGCGGTACACACTTAAATGTCATTGTGAAGTGTTATTAAAAGATGTACATACTCCTCCACGCCTATCTTCTCTGAAACACAAGGAATGCCTTTACAGGAAACTAACTCAAACTAACTTTTTATCATAAAGAAATATGAAAGAAATATGAATTTCGTTTTCGATAAAAAGTGATTTTTGACCTGGATGCAGTCGACTTTTAACCCTTGAGACTAAGACCACTTCTTTTTCTAGACAGACATAAGTCAACGATTAGTTCTGAAAAGTGATATTGAGTGAATGGACGGGTTTGATTCGTAACAGCACAGTCTTTGTCATTATAATCACCAAAGGAAGTATCTGTATGATTTTGAAAAGGATCAATTTCTGTTTATTCAATTAATTGAACACAGGAATAGAAATTTCTTTATAATGCGGTACATGTAGAGCTGACTGAAGGATAAGATAATAATAATACGATAATTATAAGATTTTCTCGTTTTCGATTGACTCCTGTCAAGTTGACCATACAAAAAATCAGTCGCTTATATGGCAATAAGAATTGATAGGGGCTTTGCTGCTCTAAATGGCAAGGAACTATTCATTTTTTAGTCTATAGTGATTGCTGTTTTAGCACTGTTTTGCTTTGTTAAATATATAACGGTTATGGGTATTTGAAAAGGTCTACCTACCAACCAGACAGTAATCTTTACAAGAGGGACTTACCTAGTTTTGAAATAGCCTCTCTATTTGGGGGGAGGGGAGGCACTTAACATTTAGTCTTAAGGCCTATATACATTTTACTATTCATTGTATCAGTGCCTGTGCTAACTTTACAGTCGTCCCATCTTCAATTAAATATTCCAGCCCTTTCATTTAATAAAGTGTTCTGTGGTGATAGTTCTCGAATTTTGGTATAAGAACCACAGTGGCAGGGGGTCTGCTATCAAATAGAAAGAACCTATTCGAAGCTTCACTGTGACGGTGGAGATTCGATTCCGAGCTTTTTTCCCCGTTGTAAATGACCAAATATGATGAAGAACCCCATGCTTCTTTTAGAAATTATAATTGGTGAAGGATCTCCATAGTTATAAAAAAGAAAATACTTTAACTCGCCGGTTAACTTTAGGCTTCATCTGCAGTTTCCTTTTTATTGAACTTGATTGATCAAGACTTTCTAGCATTACATATTTACATTCACTGTANGAGGGAGGCTGATTATAAGACAAATATAAAACGTTTACGAGTTGATGTTTGTAATTGTAGACCTTGAATTTATCATTGCATTCGAAAATTTGTGAATTGGAAGACTTTTGTATTGAATTACAGAAAGAGAACGTTATCGAGAGTTTTCCCTCAAAACGAATTTTGGTATTAGAACCACAGTGGCAGGGGGTCTGCTATCAAATAGAAAGAACCTATTCGAAGCTTCACTGTGACGGTGGAGATTCGATTCCGAGCTTTTTTCCCCGTTGTAAATGACCAAATATGATGAAGAACCCCATGCTTCTTTTAGAAATTATAATTGGTGAAGGATCTCCATAGTTATAAAAAAGAAAATACTTTAACTCGCCGGTTAACTTTAGGCTTCATCTGCAGTTTCCTTTTTATTGAACTTGATTGATCAAGACTTTCTAGCATTACATATTTACATTCACTGTAAAACAACTGTAACTCATACATTAGTACGTCGTTACAGATTGTTGGTATACATGAATGCAGATGTACCTTTCAGAAAGAAATATAAAGATTGGTAGAAGATAAAATCTGAATAAGGTTGTTTTTTTCCGTCACATTGAGTATTTGGGGTCAATCACACACAGCGACATGGACATTTTCGATTTTATTAAACTTATATCGCAGGTAAGTTACATTAAAAGTAATTCAAGGCTCTGTATTTTGTTATCGCTTTGATAGAATTAACTCCGCATTTTTTCTTCAGTGAATGACACTTTAGATGACGTTTTGAACGAATCGGGTGACGAAGAAGAACAAGATGCAATTGTTAGCCAGGTCTTGGACGAAATTGGTATTGAAATCACAGGAAAGGTAAGCGTGTTATCCATATCTGTTTGCCACAGTTTTTTTCCGTTTCATCATGTTGATCATATCCAAGCTTAACTTGTATTATTTATTATTATTTTTATTTTTATTAAACAAATGACCAACAGATTAAATAGTGCATATACTAAAATGCTGCGGAAAGTTCTTTGCATCTCATGGAAGGATCACATATCAAATGAAGTACTATATGGAAACTTACCAAAGGTCTGGACCACACTTAAAACCAAAAGACTGCGTTTCACTGGACACGCTAGGAGAAAGGATGATGAACTTCTCCATGAAGTATTGTTATGGAAAACGTGACACAAACATGGACCTAGAAGACATCAAGAACTGCATGGAGGATAGAGACACATGGAGAGAACTAGTCAACACAGTTCGAATTCGCTCGAATTAAGAATTATTATTATTATTATTATTATTATTATTATTATTATTATTATTATTATTATTACTATTATTATTATTAATAAGGTTCGTCAGGTTGTTCGTGATAGATTGAATAGGAAATATGAGCTTGTAGTGAAGGGAACGATGACAGTCAGCACAATGTTGAAGAACAAAATTTCTTCCGCTAGTGCTAAGATTAGACAGTTTGTTGAGAAAAGCCTTGCCAGGAGACAGAACAACCTTTTCAAGAACAATCAATGTCAACTCTACAAGGAGCTTAATGGCAATGCACATAAGATGGAATCCTCTG
>RDPX01000103.1:2218815-2238070 GCA_003991215.1 Morbakka virulenta
GTATGTACCAGCGTTGTCCCAATCGTCGTGGGAAGCTTAGGAGTGGTGACGAAGCGCTTGGAGCGCAGTTTTAAAGAGTTGGGCATCCCTGATGTCTTGGGTGGACTCCAAACATCTACCATCATTGGAACTACCAACATATTGAGGAAGGTGCTTAACCTCTAAAGCTACTGGTCGGTAGCCGGGGTTAAGTTTTCTCGTCCGGCAGGTGAATACCATCTCCCTGTGCGGGCTGTCATGCTGGACATGAACTTTGTTTATTATTATTATTGAGTGGTGGAGCAATACGAGTCCACGGGGAACTCAGGGGAAGAAACCCAAGGAAACCCATCCTACCTCCAGCCCGATAAGGTAATCTGGGTGAATGATGAATTGATAGTAATAAAAATTTTATTTAAAGGATTTATTATTATTATTATTATTATTATTATTAGTAGTAGTAGTAGTAGTAGTAGTAGTAGTAGTAGTAGTAGTAATAAAATCAGTAGTATTATCCTATAGTTTCATTTATATTCATATATATATATATATTTGTAGTATATATGCAGTTGTTAATGAATTACAGAAAAAAAGCACATAGATGCAATCACATTTTGTCTGTCGAAGATTTGACGCTATCTCAAACGAAGGAAAATCATTTTATCTATTTACCCCTATAATATAACAGGCATTTTTAACAAATGGCCTTTATATCGTGTCTTGATAACTGTAAATAACTTTGCTTTGCTTTTCCCCGATTGTGTTGTATCAAGCATATCTGCTCACATTATTGGACTGACACTATTTGATGAGGAAAGACCCTGACTTATATGACGGATTGTAGTAGTATTTGCTTGCCAGTATTATCTTTCTAATGACACGTTATTATTTTGTTTTAGCTTGCTGAAGCACCTGGAGCTCAATCTGCCTTGCCTCAGGGCAGTAAATCAAAAGCCATGTCAGACGAAGATAAAGAAATAGAAGCCATGCTTGCGCAATTAAAATCGTAGTTATCGGAGCCGTTGTAAATTTTCCATTTTTAGGTTTTGTAGATTGATCCGTGAAACCCCAGTTGTTATGTAAAAACGAAATCAGTGTCTCCTCGGAAACCACGGATTTGTAATCAAACATCCAAAGTGTGGGTTTGCTGTAGAAGCACGAAAAATTGACATATTTATCATGACATATTTATTATTATCGTAACATTTACCGGAAAAGACTGTAAAAGGCACTATTTCATTACTACATAGTCGCAAGCGGAATTGGTGTAACGTCGTATCTTTTATGCTTTGTTAAGAAAAGATAATGTAACTGTAATTATTTTGACTTCTGAATACCGTAAAAGGGACTATGAAATTTAGGAGGGTGGGGAGTGTGATATCAAAGTATGGGGCATGCGATTTAATTAGAAAGTACTTTTACAACCATTCTTGTAAATTATAAGTCACTTTTTATTACTGCTGTATAAAAGATTTTGATAGCCACTTAAGTTTCAACGTTTGTATTTTTGAATGAGCTGGTAGACGTTATGTAGTCACAGTTTTTGAAGGTGGGATAACGTAAGATAAGAAATTTTAAGAAAGGCTCAGAAACGACTAATCGTACTACCTGTTTACAAGCCGGGTTTCCGACAATTTTTTTGGTGGTGAAAAAAACTATCTCGGCTTATATATCGATTACAGAACATTAAACTTGTGTGTGTGCGTGTATGTGTGTGTGTCTGTGTGTGTGTCTGTGTCTGTGTGTGTGGAGGGAGGGGGGATTAGACGTACAGACTTACCACATTCTTAACGTCATCGCATCGTGTTTCAGCAATTAAATTCAAGTATTTTCCGCACTGCTTAGAGCGTTCATGCTTCACCGATTATAAGTAAGCATTTACAGCATTTTTAATGACTCATGTCTCTTTTTTATTGGTGATTAGTAACTGATAATTTACGGCACTTCCAGTGAAGACAGCCCAAAAGCAAAACTTTTTGAAAGCTTGAAATTGGCTTATATAACGGGTAGTCTTACATCGGGTGGTTTTCTACACCGGTAGTCTTGTACACCGGGTAGGCTTGTACACCGGATAGACTTACACACTAAGTAGGCTTAAACACCGGGTAGGATTATATACACCAGTAGTCATAAACCAGGTAGGCTTTTACACCTGGTAAGTTTATGCACCAGACAATACGGTACTTTCTTAAAAAGTATGGATTTAAAG
Organism: Morbakka virulenta; assembly: GCA_003991215.1. Taxonomy (NCBI): domain Eukaryota; kingdom Metazoa; phylum Cnidaria; class Cubozoa; order Carybdeida; family Carukiidae; genus Morbakka; species Morbakka virulenta. The sequence continues at coordinate 2,221,004 of RDPX01000103.1, forward strand.
CGTGACTTAATTAATACGTATTAACGGTAAACACTGCATTTTGAACGATGATAATGAACGATAAAGATCTGGTAAATATATACGAATCCATTTATAGATCTTACGCATGGACAATGAATAAAATAGATATTATGCCACAGAATAAAGAAACTTTTAAGTGATTATACTTTTCAGTTTTTTACTTAACATAATTAACGTGCAAGCAGTAATTGATCGACATTTTAGGATTGGTGCTTAATTAAGTGCGCGCAGGAATATATTACTTTTGGGTAACTTTTAGATCTAAAGAAAACATTTTGATGCAGGTACATTGGGCTGCTGAGTGGTTTTCTGTGTATTACAGTCAAATTCTGCCAACCTCGTTTCCGTATTAGTCATCAGGCACCTACCACGGATTGTTTTTAATCCATAGACTTCGTGTGTTATTTAAAGGTTTTAATCGAATGGTATTTTGCTGGATATTTTATTGATGAAATAACAGGTTTAGCAATATGTTCCCCGGTTTTTTTAATATTGGTTTAATGTTTCCTCAGGTTGTATTTATTGGGAGAATATTGGTACAATAGGAACTTGTTTGAGTGCGTTTTGGAAAATAATGCATAATGCTGTACGATTTTTTTTGTTTTTGTGCTATGAAGTACATGTGGGGAACAGTGATGAATTTATTTTGCTTTCTTTTTCGATTGGTTTTACCAGGTGATGTGTGGAATTTTGATATGGTTTCAATCTGTTTTTAAATGATTAATTTGCCTTTAGAAAATACTACGAGTGAATACTTGTGAAATTCCTTATATGAACGGATAAAAACGAGAAAAAGGACAGAAGTTATTACTCTTGCTATAACATGTCATCTGAGATTTGCTATTGTGAAAGAAAGGAAATTTTTAATTTCACGCCCGACCGTTTAGTGTAGGTGATACTGATTTAGATTCCGCAGATGAAGAGGAATAGTGACAGAACCAAGAGTAGCCACTTAAAAAATATATTGAAACATGGAGAAATGATGCAGAACAATGGTCAACAAAAACAGGAAGGATGGACAACTTGGGAGAAAATGTAACTTCTGACTGTAAGAAAAAGAAAAAGCATTTGGAGCACGAGAGAGTATCGAACGAATACATTAGAAAAGTTTAAATGTTAAAGCATCGTGGTAGACAGTTGCAAAATCAAAGCCACTGATAACCAATCTTTCTCTACCTTTGTGAAAATTCTGTTGTTTGCTGGGATCCATATTAACATTTTCATAAATAACTCTCTCGAGACTTGAACATGACATTGCAGTCTTTACGGATGGCAACACTCTTTATTCACTCATTGACAGTAAACCGTCTTCCTATGGTCAGGCTAGAATAGCTGGCTTCTTTCAGTACGACCTTTCACCTGTTGTTGATCGGGGTCTGCAGTAACCTTTAGCTTTCAGTGCAACTAAGTTTAACCATTAACTATCAACATAGGGCTGGCAACCTGTTGCACGTTTTTACAGATTGCTTTCCTCTCCTAGAAAAGCAGTTTTTCAGACTTTAAGAACTCAACGTTTTAAATAATCTTTCTGTATTCATCGCTGTAGGAATTTCAGTATATATTGAAATTCTCGATATTGAAAACCAAAAACTCGGTAAGGATTTTTTAAAACATCTTTTTATCCTGTACCTTCACACTGTTGAGCTCTATTGCTATTTGGAGCTCTTCTTTTGCCGTGCGATTTTGATCCTTATATTAACTACAATCTTTTTCCGAAACTTCAAAGTAGACTTGTGTCAAGCAACATAATACCTCCGTTGATTACCAGTGGTACAACAGACGAAGAGTAAATGGTTGAGATGTACAATCATAGCAGTGCACTACGATTGATTAATGGTTACTACCGATACAATGTAACCAGGCAGCCAGTGCTTAGCTTTGAAGTGAAATATCTCGGTGTTCCAATAGTCTCTTTGAATTGCACCTCAGGAGCCCGAGAATTTATCAAAAGGACGTTAAAACTACATATTTCTATATCTTTCTATCTATCTATCTATCTATCTATCTATCTATCTATCTATCTATCTATCTAGCTAGCTAGCTAGCTAGCTATATGTATGTATGTATCCATCTATTTTATAAACTAGGGCCACTTTACACGGTTTGAGGTCTAAAATTTTCGAGGAATTAGCATTTATAAAAAAGTCGTGAAATTTAATATTGTACTACATTTTTATTACTTTGGTAGCTCTAAAATAAATCTTCGACAAAATTTAATACATCGTCTTAATACTATCCAGATGTTTAATAAAGCCAAGAGATAATTCGTCCCAGAAAGTTAGAATGCACATACAGTATTTTTGCTCTGAATTTGGACTTTGAACAGCGAAAACAATTATATTATTATCTACAAAAATAAAAAAGGAATTTTGTGCCAACTTAAACTTTTAATTACTAAAGGTGCTTCTGAAAAAGTAAAAGAAATGTAATTATATTTAGAAGTTTCAGCTCGAATAATACATAAACTTAAAAATCAACTTAATCAATTTTGCTTTCAATCTTGTTTTAAGTTCCTTAACCTCTGCTCATCTTCCTGAGTCTGGGTATCATATAATGAATAATAAATGCCTTTTTATCATGATTCAATCCCACTGGACTTGATGTTACAGGACATCTAACGTTTTGACCTTCAATGGAAATGATCTTGCCTGCTTTTGCTATTGGATGATAGTTCATTAGATAAAGTCTATTTGATTCAGTGAGTAATCTGCTAATTCAAACGGAAAGGCAACAGAACAATAATAGTATCTATTACTATCAGCATGATACGATCAATGACCAGAGATAAGTTTCCAGGTAGTTGATTGAGAGACACTTGCATTGGTTCTAAATTCTCTTCAGACACGTCGTAGACAGGCTCATTTAAGGATCACAGCTTTTTTCATGTTCTTTTCCTTGGCAGTTGGTATTGAAAAGGTTGTTGTTGTTGTTTGGTCAGACAATGCTTCAGTTCCAAAGATGGAGGGTAGATTTGTATTAGCTGCATGGCGTAAGAGAGTTCCATTTTGGTGAGACTTGCTCTTCCATGACGATGAAACCTTTGTACACTGAAATGCTTTTTTTCTTACTGGTTTAACATTTACATTTAACGTCAACTTTTGTTCAAGTACAAAATTCTCAATGAGGTAATTTAACGAAATGGCCTTCAGATCTCCAGTTTGCATTACTTGCAGCTNGAAATATCTCGGTGTTCCAATAGTCTCTTTGAATTGCACCTCAGGAGCCCGAGAATTTATCAAAAGGACGTTAAAACTACATATTTCTATATCTGTCTATCTATCTATCTATCTATCTATCTATCTATCTATCTATCTATCTATCTATCTATCTATCCATCTATCTATCTATCTATCTATCTACCCATCTATCTATCCATCTATCTATCTGTCTAGCTTTCTGTCTATCTACCTACCTACCTACATATCTATCTATCTATCTATCCATCCATCCATCTATCTATCTACCTATCCATCTATCTATCTAGCTAGCTAGCTAGCTAGCTATATGTATGTATGTATCCATCTATTTTATAAACTAGGGCTACTTTACACGGTTTGAGGTCTAAAATTTTCGAGGAATTAGCATTTATAAAAAAGTCGTGAAATTTAATATTGTACTACATTTTTATTACTTTGGTAGCTCTAAAATAAATCTTCGACAAAATTTAATACATCGTCTTAATACTATCCAGATGTTTAATAAAGCCAAGAGATAATTCGTCCCAGAAAGTTAGAATGCACATACAGTATTTTTGCTCTGAATTTGGACTTTGAACAGAGAAAACAATTATATTATTATCTACAAAAATAAAAAAGGAATTTTGTGCCAACTTAAACTTTTAATTACTAAAGGTGCTTCTGAAAAAGTAAAAGAAATGTAATTATATTTCGAAGTTTCAGCTCGAATAATACATAAACTTAAAAATCAACTTAATCAATTTTGCTTTCAATCTTGTTTTAAGTTCCTTAACCTCTGCTCATCTTCCTGAGTCTGGGTATCATATAATGAATAATAAATGCCTTTTTATCATGATTCAATCCCACTGGACTTGATGTTACAGGACATCTAACGTTTTGACCTTCAATGGAAATGATCTTGCCTGCTTTTGCTATTGGATGATAGTTCATTAGATAAAGTCTATTTGATTCAGTGAGTAATCTGCTAATTCAAACGGAAAGGCAACAGAACAATAATAGTATCTATTACTATCAGCATGATACGATCAATGACCAGAGATAAGTTTCCAGGTAGTTGATTGAGAGACACTTGCATTGGTTCTAAATTCTCTTCAGACACGTCGTAGACAGGCTCATTTAAGGATCACAGCTTTTTTCATGTTCTTTTCCTTGGCAGTTGGTATTGAAAAGGTTGTTGTTGTTGTTTGGTCAGACAATGCTTCAGTTCCAAAGATGGAGGGTAGATTTGTATTAGCTGCATGGCGTAAGAGAGTTCCATTTTGGTGAGACTTGCTCTTCCATGACGATGAAACCTTTGTACACTGAAATGCTTTTTTTCTTACTGGTTTAACATTTACATTTAACGTCAACTTTTGTTCAAGTACAAAATTCTCAATGAGGTAATTTAACGAAATGGCCTTCAGATCTCCAGTTTGCATTACTTGCAGCTAGTTGGTTAATTACACTCCAAGTCGTGTTTATGTAAACTAATATGCAAAACTTAGGTTACGGGAGGGATGTATTAGCAGAATCAATAGCAGCAATGAATTTGGATATAATCCATTTACACAGGAAGCAGCAATTTATTCAGCAAAATCAATGTTGCTTTTTTCTCTATTTGTTATATTAAGTAAAATCTGTGTTTGCGGTAGTCCAATAACAGCAATTCTGATAACAAGTATGACTTATCCAGAGTAGGTCTGATATTTTCTATCATGTGGCCTGGGCTTATTATCTCCTGTTGTTTTAAGATTACATCATACATTACACAGAATACGCTTTTCTAAGGATAATTTTTATATTTTGTGTTAGATGTGTTTATGTAACTGGTGTGTAACTACTACTATATGTTGAATGAAACATCCTATGCTTCGAGGGGTCTTGAATTGTTTATCACGAGGCTGTTTCATTTAACCAGATATTGGCGATAAATATTGGGTATCAGAATGTCGGAGGAGGGTTTAAGTAAGTAAATCAGTTTTCGTTCTAAGTCGCTAATTACTGTAAAAATGTTTATGTATAGGTCCTGTATCGTGTCATAATTTGTAAGGTTTTTCTGAGCTACTATTCGAGAGAACTTCTCCCATCGTCAAATTACTAGAAGCGACTTGGTATAGCTATTTCATATTTCCATAGCATGGACGCGCGTTCTGACAGGAATCTAGTTGTTTTGAGAAGTGATACTATAATTTGTGATTGTTGTTTCTTTCTCTAGCGCTGCAAGGGCAAGAGAAAAATATAAAACATATATATATTTNGTAAGTAAATCAGTTTTCGTTCTAAGTCGCTAATTACTGTAAAAATGTTTATGTATAGGTCCTGTATCGTGTCATAATTTGTAAGGTTTTTCTGAGCTACTATTCGAGAGAACTTCTCCCATCGTCAAATTACTAGAAGCGACTTGGTATAGCTATTTCATATTTCTATAGCATGGACGCGCGTTCTGACAGGAATCTAGTTGTTTTGAGAAGTGATACTATAATTTGTGATTGTTGTTTCTTTCTCTAGCGCTGCAAGGGCAAGAGAAAAATATAAAACATATCTATATATGTTTTATATTTTTATTTTTATATTTAGTAAGATACATTAATTTAGAACTAAATCCAGAGAATGGTGTACCATCACGATAGCATTGCATGGAGCGACAACTCTCGGAACTACTAGCAAAGGATTAAATCACTTCGGGTTAAGACTTAAATGGATTTGTATTATATTTGTATCTAGTCACTGGTAAATCGCCGTCATGTCAAGTGGATTAAGGGAAAATTCAGTGACGGTATTGCTCCACTCTTTGGGAAGATTGATTAATTGCGAGAGCCTACTGGGTATCTAACATCATTGGTAACGAGGGCATTTAAAAAGTACATTTGCTCACGGGAAGAAAGATGAAGCGAAATCAAAAGACGCGGGGGTGAAAGAGAGCTTAAAACCGTATTTGAGTGTACGTACTTCTTTTAAGCTCCTTGTGACAATGGATTAATTGCATTGAATTACACTCTTTTCCAGGGAATTGATAAATTCTTATTAAGGAACACAAAAAGTGGAGGCCTAACTTAATTTGGTCTCCCAGTTAAATGGTACGTTTCTCTGCCTTTACTTCGGTGGCTTATAAGCCAGGACCCTGAGATCCATGAAAACTACTTGATGATGCTCTACTACTTGCTAAGTATATATGTATACATGTATGAATTTTAATTGTATTCTAAAAGGAGAAAGCAAATAAATAAATATAAAGGAAGTGCAAGGACGTATCCATATTCTATTTATCTTGACTCAATCAAGAGCAACTGAAAGATAATAACAAGTATTAGATACTCCAGTGTACATAAAGAATATGATGTTGCGTTGCTATGTCTTGGACTTATAGCTTGTTCTGCCTTTTCCTCCAATGCAGTCAGTTTTACCATTAGTTTTGATAAAAAACTAGGACAGATGCCTTTTTCTCCGCAAAAATCAGTACATAATGGGCAAACAAGAGATCCGTTAATAGTCCAACCTTTCATTGTACCATTGATTTCAAGCATTTTACCATGCCGGTTACAATAATGTTTCTGACCACCAACATATAAAATTAACCCTTCCTGAGAACACTCGTACTCATAACATCCACTTCCCCAATCAAGCATAGTTCGAGTAATAAGACCCTTACGAGCTGTCCAATGTCGACCATGCTCAACACATTTTGAACGCAAACCATAGTTTTCTAATGCATAATTACTTACAGGAAGTGGAGAATTTTCCCTCAGAGTACATGTTGTACCTCTCTTTCTACCGCTTTCTTCAGTTAAAGTGAATTTTTGATAAAAAGGACAAAAATCTGCTAATTCCACAGCTCCTCCATAGTTGAAAATGTCTTTTACCGGAGCTTTACCGAGCCGATCAAAATACCTAAACTCTTCAGGCAATTTGGCATTATATTTTACAAGGTTACACAATGCTAATGATAACTTGGTATGAGTGCATCTCATGTGTAAAGGGGACTGCTTGAGAGTGGCACAAAATGGTGCGGTAGGCATTCTATTCGTTATTCTGTCTGCAATCCAAGCTCGGCAGTTATTCTTAACAAAAAGACACCCTAAATCTTGACCCCAATCTAGCTCCTCTGCCCTGTCATAATTAGCTTTATACCAGCCTGTGTCTTCCATGAGAGCTAAAGTTATACGAGAAAACACTGGATGCTGTGTATATGTTCCTGTCATTGCTTCATTTTCAAATATTCTTTTCTCCCAATGGGTTAACACTGTGCCCTCACCTCCTTGGTTTTCAAGCTCCGCACCTTCTAGACTTGGACAACCAAAATGTTTTCTCGCCTCTCGAACAACATTTGGAGTAACCATCATCTGAACTTCATGCTCAATTTTACCACCTGAAATGCTCCAGTCTTTACGAATAACTTTGCGTACAATTCTTTTACTCCATTGGTATAGATTAGATAAATTATTATATGGAGGTAGACCATGCTTTAAGCGGGGTGTCAGGGGCTGACCTTCTTTATCACGATAAAAGGCAAACAAACCAACACTAAAGCCCAGTGCGTGATAAATTTCATGTTTAACTGTTGATAATAAACTTTCAAAATTCTGTGGGTCCGTCTCCAATTTTGACGGACAAAGGTTAGCAAATCCAGCGACAGGCCTGTTCAGAGCATGCTCTTGTTGACAATAAGATGCATAGGCTACAATATTTGCTTCTTTGCAGTGGTCAGTAGCTAAAGCTGATACAAATAAGATGAAGTCTGTATTCTTTGTTATTTCTCTAGACAACATCACATTCTGACTTATTTCACATTCATGCCCATGTTTGTTACATGTACGACAATCGTCAAGAAAGGTATCCGGTACTGTAATAGGTCCACAGACTGTTTTGACACATTTTTCTTTGCAAAACTGCACGTCTCCTTCACGTTCTCCCGCTTTGTCCTTAAGAAAAAACGAATTATCTTTGCACATCCTTTGAAGAATGATTGGGCGCTCTGTTCGTCTTACGAAATATGTTCTGTGAAAGTAGTTAATTGCGGCTGGCATCAGTTTTTGTTTAATAAGTACTTGTTTTGAAAATGATAAAATGTTTGCAGTTGCATCGTAAAAGATCCTAAATCGTAATTTCTGGTTTAAAGGCTGCTGTTTTATTTCCTCTGGATGCCCTAAGCGCGTACCATGAACAACTTGGTGAGGAGCTGGTATCCAATGACGTGCTGAGGTGTTGTAAAACCATGTTATAAGTAGCCATGACAACAGAAGAAGAGCTTGACCGGATTCCATCGCAATGGCATACCAAGGATAACCTCGTTACCATAGCTTTTCTATCTAGATAAAAAAGTAATGAAAGAAAAACATTAACAAAATATATTAAGTTGAATGGCAAAAACGGTCTATAACAATGTATTTCAAAATCATTCTACTTCTTCTTATCACTGATTGATAGGCGAAAAAAGAGAAGTGTTTTGATGCAAGGCTTAGAATTTCATGACCAGGATATAGGTATAAATGCCTCGTTTAATCTGAACTTGAAATAAGGAACGAATAGGGGTATTTTATCAAAACACGTTTATAATTCATTCTAACTTTTTAACAGTGCTTTTATAAACGTCGGTGCAAATATTAAAGGTGGACAAAAATCAGTTCCTTTTGATTAAAAGCTATTTTGACCGGCATTTTTGGTGAGCCAAAATGTAAACTAGGAATTGAAAAAATGGGTAGAGAAGCTATTTGTTTATAGTTAACGTTTACCTTGTAAAGATACCTCTTGTTTAAGTTTACTTGCTCCATTCCGCTTACGTTTTCCTCTTTCATAGTTTCCAATCTTGACTTTCTCCCTGTTTTGCACTTCGTATCTCATGTCTTTATGTAGTACCTCTATCTCTTTCTATGCCTACGTACACTTTTCTGTCGCTCATTCTCATTTTCCCTGCTCTTCTAACTGGCTCTTCGTCTTGTCCTCACGTGGCTAAAGTATTTTACGACAGGTTCTCTTGCCTTCTCGGCTTTATAGCGTGTTCCAGTTATTCTTCGGATATCGACCCTCTTTCTATGCTCTCAGCTATATTCCTGTTATCCATCGGGCTGATACGGACCCATTAAGGTTGACCTTTTTATTGTCTTAAACATCTTAAGTTGAACGTCTTACACTCATTATCCAACTGCTTTCTCTGTTCCTCCTTCTTCTCCCAAGATTGAACCCAGGTACTTGAACTCGCTGTTTTGACGAAATTATTTTTACGTCTTCATTTCTTTATTCAATATCTCCTCTATCATGTTAATTTGTAGGGCTAATAGCTGCCGTCCATAGTGATCCTCCCATAGTTTAGTTTTGGCTATTGCAAGAGAAAGCTGGCTTGATGGTTTCGTGCGGGCTTCAACCTTTAATGAAATAGATCCTCAGCTTTGTAATTTGTTTCCTTAATCATAAAAGCTAATCATATCGCAAAACTGCAATACCAGGCCTCTGGGGAATAGTTAGAGCAACGTATATTACTATACAAAATTGTATGATTCACACTACACGTATTGTGAAATGCAGTTTGCCTTACGCAATAAAGTTATTTAAACGATAGAAGAACCTTTTTCAATAACACATCCAAGAACAATACAAATAATCAATCAAAATGTAACACAAAACGTCGGGTGGTCTTAATTTTAAGCGACCATTTACCGCAAAAACACATTTGCAGGGCTTTTTTAACTTTACTGCAATACGTCAACTTTAACTTTACACCACTTGCATCACCTCAAATAACGTACTCCAGTTTTGGTCTTCCCTTGTTGTTGTGGAGGAAATTAATAGAAGGGTGTGGCACGCTGATGGAAACTAATGCCGCCCTCATAGTGCCCCCAAAGTTCTATTCCCCCCGTTTTAACGACCCTTCTCAGACTGGAGGATTTTGCAGTGCTGATTGAAACCGAAGTAATTTCAACAATTACACCAATAACACCATTCCAGGGATATAAATGTTATAGAAAGGAGTTGGATAAACGAGTACTTAAGTCAACACTAAAAACTGACGGGGCAGTTTGGACTTACAAGATTTATGCACAAGCAATAAAATATTCGCAAAAATAAGAAAAAGAGAGTACTATGATTACCCTAGAATCAATATTCTTATTTCAAAAATTAGCTGGGTGTCGACATGGCTCACTGATATATGAGCGTTTCAAACAGAAGGGAAGGGAAAAATCTGATCAGAAACCCTCTCTCTAAACCAAATATTTAAGATTTTATTATTAATTAGTTTAGGTTCGTTCTCCTTCGCCTCTTCAAATATCTTATGAAGAGGGAATCGTGAACTTCCATTTTATTTAATGTTTCTCCTTAATTTGTACCCAAAATGTAGTGAGATTTCACTAACATTTTTAGATCTCCTTATTAAATCATCTAAACACAACAAAATTATTGATCTAGTAGCCAAAAAAAAAAAAAAAAGGCATCGGTTTCAGTGGCACCAGCAATAAGCACGGGCAGCTGTGTTACTTTGTCATTCAAGGGGCATTAAGTATAATTACCTCCACGAGAAAATTGGCCATGCCCTTTTGAATGCAAATTGAGAAAAACTTGGAAAATAAATTTATCTGATTAAAGTCCATAATAAATGTAGTCCCTCCTTATTTTTAAGTAGGATAAATTATCACCTTCAGTGTTATTTTACTGGTTTATAAAGGGGTGAGTCTTGGTCAAAACCTTTTTGGCCACTGGTACGTGCAAGTAGCTTTGTATATAGATTGGAAAAGAGAGTATTGCGATGCATCAATGTTTAAGCTGCATATACGTACTAAAAATATCCACCGTGTTGATTTTAATTTTAAAACAACGGTTGATGCAAACCTTCGCAGGAATTGAAGAAATAAAACAATTAAGAAATGGTTCAAATGTTAAAGACCTTAATATCGCGGATGCTAATTGCACCATGGTCTCCTATTTATCTCAATCTATGTCAAAAACGTACTGCCGCCTTTTCTGATCTGCTATGGGATCAAACCCATAAGCTGGAATGCAATTGCACTTATCAAAGGCTCAACATCAGAGGGGAATAATTTATAAAGAATTTTTGTAAATTTTTGCTCCAAATATTATTGTCCCGTCGTTGCTAAATTTACATATGTTAACTTCAAAACTAGCAATAAATTGTAAAAATCAGAACCATTGTGGATCAGTACGTTAACATTTTTTCGTTTTCTATAAAATACAATAGCCTAACGAGCCAAGAATATCATTATGCATGATCGTACTATACAATTGATCGTTAAATATAACTGGTAATAAATATTTACTTACCAAGGCTTATAAAAAGGAAGCCTTGAAACTTGAATAATTCATTAATCCTCCACTGCAAATTTAATCATATCCTGGTTCGAGTTTGGCTAAGAACATTATTTTCGACGTTTGTTTATCTTTTTTGTGTCTTCAAACTTCATTTTTGCTATGCTGTGCAAATGGTGTTTTTGCCTACTAGATGTGGTCCATCAAATATACTCCATTGTCCTTTGTTAACATGTTTAAGCTGGAAGTGTCAATTAAAACAATGACGTCAGGCAGCAGCAAATCAATACTATCTGTGCGGTAAAGCTTGGTAACAGCTTGGCTTGCAACTGGGTAGACAAATGATGGAACAAAAGGCTTGTAAACAGAAATATTTAAACCATGCAGAAATCAAACGAAGAAATGTATGGCAGCCGAAGAGACGCTCTTCAAGATCTGGCCTTAAAACTTATTAAATTATGTAGTAAAATATACATGAGAAAAGAGAGAAATGGTCTGAAATGTGCCATGTGAAAGATGCAACTAAATTAATTAATTAAGCTTGTTCCGTAATTTACTAATGTCACTGCTCCGGAGAACAGGTTGCTGCATTCATGTGAGGTGAAGCCGTTGCGTGTCAACCAGAATTTGCCAAAGAAGTCTTGAAGAAGCATTTATATTCTTAAACATCTTTGGAGAAAATACAGAAACTCTTGTGAGAGTATTTTGAGGAATATGCAAATTACTTACCCAAATGAAATTTGCATACCCAAATGTTATCAGTTAAGGCAAAAAAAACAACACAACATACAAATGTAACAGTTGATATTTATTCCAAAATGCCGATTAAAAACTGCTCCAAGAAACAACAAAATGTCTTCTACATGCTTTTATAAGATTTCAGTACAAAAGAAACAGTATTTACGCTAAATTCATATCCTTTCGGTCAATATCCATTCTTCGGCACCAAAATTTTATCGAAATATCGTGTTTCTCCTCCAAACGCATTGGGAGTTTATTTTATAACAGAAAATATATCTAAGAGATATACCATAAGGCCATAGCATGCTAACTCTTGCTACACCTTCAGTGACTTCAAGGAGGTAGGGCAGCAGCCGAAGAAGCATTAGAGGGAAGTTTCTAAGAAGTCTACTATTATCATTTGCGATGAAGATAATTTTCTAGTTTACCTCGTTAAGCTGCTATCGTTTAGCGTGCAGTAAGTACCTATTTGAAATATTAACTTGTACCAAAAATCTTGGTACAAACTACAGTACACTTGGTGTTAATATCGTGCATATCGGAAAGAATCATCAAGCGATCCTATGTTTACCTGTCCTTTCTTCGATCCCGCTGTCAGCGGGAAGCTTTTAGTTAACTTTAGTCAATTGTTAGCTATTTGATAGGGGTGGTAGGGGTATGTATATTACATGAGAGGCCAGAACTTCTTGATCCCTTGTCTGTTCGAGCTGATGTTTTTTAAAGACCAAGCATTTGTTGCTGAAAACTCGATAAACTGTTTCTAACATCTCCTTGGCAATGTCATTCTTGCTTACTGCTTCAAACCTTGGTTTTCATTACTTAAAACGAATCGTGATGATAAATAAGAGTATTTCCGTTGATGTTGATTTTGTTGCAGAGTTTTGACAGTATCGAAGACAACTTCTTTGGGCCACAAAAGAAGACTCCAATCCTTTCTCTTCAATGAAAGAAAATAAGATTCATTTTCATGGGGGTCAAAAAATTAGCGAAACAGAATCAAATTTACAGTAAACTGAAAACTAAAACTACCAAAATTAATATCCTAACAAAATTTATACACAAATCTTTATTTTCTTAGTCTGATCGGGTAGGAAATTGTCCAGTGAGATCCAGTGCCTCTCTTTGAGATTTCTTCTCAAGGAATCGAACTTTAAACCCCTTTACTGACGTGCAACTTCATTTTGAAATAATGTAGGGTAGGAGGGTAACAAGTTACCCACATGTTAAGGTGCACATCCTAGCTATTTCCAAACAGCTCAAATTTACGAGCAGACTATTTGCAACTAATATTAATAAATTTCAGTTTTACAATTCCAGGCAAGTACAATGATTCCTAGTCATACAGCATTTAGGATTGCATGGTAACTGTTCACAAGGATAGCCAACAAACATCTTTCAATTCAATGTTATACTTTGATACAGAATGGATTAAGAGACGCCACCCTAATTTCATGTCGTTATTTTTCGTTTTTATGAGGCTGACAGGCCAACACTGAAAGAAGAATGATGCAGGAATTAAGAAATAAGTAAAAGGAAAATTTGGTTTTTGCAACATTGCAATACACAGTTAAGCTGAAATACAGGGGGAAATGTTCCCACTGACGGCTGGGGCTTGTCGCTACAAAAAGTTTGTATTTTAATAGCTCAACGCCTTTATCAATTCCGCCACAAGTAACACGGCGACTTAAAGCATTCATCTTTTGACATTTCTCGTGTACTGACCAAAACAACGAATCAATTGTACTTCTCTTCTTAGGCATTGAAGGAACACAACATCTGGCATCCGCAGCATGGAACCTGTTCTCTCGTTGCGCTGCGATTTCCTGTGCGGTTCTCTATTTCTTCGTATCTTCTCGAGTACGGATTTCGAAGAAAATGTAGTCCCGAGAAGACAGCGTTCAGTTGACAACCCATCAGGCAAACTGAATTGGCTTAAAAGGCCATGAAGCAGTATCAGCTGCAGGGTAAAAGCAGTATTAAACCCTTGACAGCAAGAGTTGGCCTTTGAACCATGGTGCAAAGACCTCAGATATTTAAGATATTAAATCTGTAGTGGCAACCTGAAAAAGATTTATTTCTGCTGGGACTAAGGCTCAAACAAAATAAACCTAAACAAATACGCATTATCTTTATGTTCGAATGGAATGAAAATACTACGAACAATGATGAGGTCATTAGGAGTATATGCATTGAGGGCTTGCAGGAATACTCCAGTAACTAAAAAAGTCATAAAAACAGCGAGTTTCTCAAAATCTCAAATAGCAGCAGTTTTTATCCGCGAGAGGTTGGTCAGAAATATACCGATTATCGCAAGACCCTAAAAATGCAAAATAGAAACATGTGTTGAGTACAAAGAACCTTGCAAAGTTTAATCTATAGAAAATAAATAACTGAAACAAAATTAAATACTTGTTACTCGTATTGAGAGGCACAACTTTGGTTTCTGTTTTTTCATTGTTTTACCATATATCAATTACATTGAAAAATTTCATTTTTGGCGAAAATCTGGAATCAGCTAAGGTGAGCACTCTCGAGTATTTATCATTTCAAGCTGGGCGGGAGACTGAAGGGAAATGTAATAACAAACGTAAGTAATTTAGAGTTCCGTATATTCTAAATTTTAGTAGGAGTAGAGCGTATAGCAAATGAGTTTAGAAAAAAGCGTTGAGCAGAATGGTAATCCTGTCGGGGAAGCAAAGCTGTTACCATCGCCAGTAGCATTCCGAACAGGTTTAGTACAGCATTGGTCCTTAAAATAACTGACCAATTTTCTGGGGGGTTAAAAAAGAAATATTGCTTTGTTTCTTTCTAAATTGGGAAAAACATTCAAAACAACTATGACACACCCAAATAAATAATACAAACAAAACAATGGTAACATAAGACGCATGTGATACAAACCTTCTGTGTTTTCTAACAAAGTCCTTTACCAAAATTGGAAATTGAGGTCTTCCAAGTTTCAGCCGAGATTTAAAGTAACCCATACCTGGTCCAATGCATGTTTCCTACATAAAACGAAAAATTTGTCAGTAATAAACAGTTTTAAGGTTTTGCCACTTGCCACGTAGTCAAATGTCAATCATCTTACCATAAAAATAATCATGAAGCCCCCCCAATATCATCTTGTGGTAAGAAGTGGCAGTTGTTAAACAGCATATAAAGCATTTCCCTTAAATTTACAAATCTATTTTGCTCCCCCCCACCCAATGCCTCTCAACAAAAGGAAAATACACCATCATCATCACCTACACAATTGTCATAATTTTCATTGTTGCCATCGTAATAAACTACTAAACTACTACTACTACTACTACTACTACTACTACTACTACTACTACTACTACTACTACTACTACTACTACTACTACTACTATTACAACAACAACAACAACAACTACTACTACTACTACTACTATTACAACAACAACAACTACTATTACAACAACAACAACAACTACTACTACTATTACAACAACAACAACTACTACTACTACTACTACTACTACTATTACAACAACAACAACAACTACTACTACTACTATTACAACAACAACAACAACTACTACTACTATTACTACTACTACTACTACTACTATTACAACAACAACAACAACAACTACTACTACTACTACTACTACTTTTATCATTACTACTATTATTAGTATTATAACTAGTACCACTACTATTATTACTACCACTGTTACTTATACCAATTATTATTACCATTATTATTATTACTATTATTTCCACCATTATCTCGATGTTTTCAGCTTCTATTTACAGTTTACATGGTCTTATGACGAGTCCTGTGTCATAAGAAAGTTCATTTTACAGTACGACTGCATAGCCCTTTCCAAAATGGGAATATTGGAGCATTTAAAATGTGTAAAAGACAAGTCAAGTGTAGTTGTCATTAATATTTATGATTATTACTATCAGACTTATTATAATTACGATCATCATCACAGCCATTATAGTTATCATTATAATACTTATCGAAACCATCATCATTCTTCTTATCGTTTTTGTCGTCATCACTGTTACTATTGCCAACACCAAATTTACATCATGCATTACCAGAATCCTTCACAAAAAAACCTCTATACTCATTTTTTTCGGCAATTGCGAATATTTACTTACTTTTTCTATATGCTCTAGACATCCAGTGTAGAAAAAATTTGACACCAAATAATCGGGCTTATTGGCTTCCTCAAGCTATAATGATAAAGATATAATTAAAATAGCAAACATTATAACGAATTTACAAAATGCGAGTGCCTTATCTACGCATCCAAGGATATATTTAGTACCAGCCTGTGCTCAGCATTACAAAGCAAAAACAACCCTGACCTTACAATCCTCCGAAGTACATATTCACAACTTTACGAAAAAAGGAACGACGTGCTATCAAGACCCTAAAGAATGATGATTCGATCTCCGTCCTGCCTCCTTCCTGCCAACTGACAAAGGGCGTGCGATTTTTATGCTTAAGAAAGGTGACCACATCACAAAGTGCCATGAACACTTAACAATGGAGTATATACCACAGTTAAGCCTAACCCAATGAACTCAGTCAAGACTTTCTTTTCTTTCTTTCTTTTTCTGTCGACTTTTCCCTTTTTTTAGGGGTCGTCGTAGCGAATGCTCCTTCTCCAACGCACGCTTGTGCATCTTCTCTCACAACTCCTTTTGCTGCCATGTCTTCCTTGATATTGTCTGTCCATCTGAGCTTGGGTCGCCCTCTTCTCCTACGTCCTGGCAGTTCCATTTGCAGACATTTCTTTCCTACATGTTCCTCATCTCTCCTTTCCAAGTGTCCAACCCCCACCTTAATCTTGATTCTTGTAGCTTCTTGACGCCTCTGCGACACCTAGCC
>RDPX01000103.1:2240388-2300117 GCA_003991215.1 Morbakka virulenta
GGTATGAAATTTCTGTTGTTGGACATCGCTCATTTGGTGATTTGGCAATTTTTCTACAGCCGGATGCCCTTCCTGACGCCAACCACAGTTATCGGCGGTGTGCCTAGCCTTTGGTCTGCGACCCTGCTCACAAGGCAGTGAGTGGCCATCCCCGGCCGGTGACCTCATCATGGAGGTTCATACGCCCAAGGAAACACCGTCCCCACTCAGGTAGAACGGGCCGACAGGATGAAGGTTCCGTAACCCTGGGAGGGGTGGCTGACCGGGTGGTACACCTTGCCAAAGGGCGTCCCGGAGACTATGCAAGGCAGGGTTGTCTGTTCCCTGAGGCTCGAATTGAACCCGCATAACTCAGTCAAGACTGAAGTAAGCAAAACACTAATCGCAGTAACACTAATTTACCTAGGTTACAAGAGTAAGTGAATACTTACAATTCAAACAAAACACTTCATTGTGCAAAGTTTCTGCAAATTATACTTTCACAGTTCTTATCCTCTACATCCTCCCTTTCCCCTACATATTTCCTATTCAAAACTTAAAAGCATGAATAAATTTTGCTCGGAGGCATAATTTAATGCTATCAAACATAGCCTACTTACTTTCTTATGAAGTTCATAAAACAAATTCACGAAACACTTAAATCCAATGTATTCACGACATGTCCAAACCATGTACATTCTGCCTGTAAGCGTTTCTGCATTTTGTTCCCTTAAAAAAAACACAAAAAATACAAACAACCAAAAAAACAAATAAAAAAGCCCCTATTGAAGTCAGGCAAATGAAACTATGCAATGTCAAGTAAAGCATCACGTGTTCTGTAAGCCCACCTAGGTAGCGTCATAACGGGCATAAATATGTCATATATGCTTGCTGAATATTCTCTAGCCCATTCTTGTCCACGCGCTTAAACGCAAAAAGGATAATACTACACCAAAAAACAAGTGGAGAGCTCTAGTATTGTTTCATGTCACTCATCCGGTCCGGTTTGCCGCATTAATAAACGACAAATATATTTCTTGGTGTGTTCATATGAGTAAACTAATTGTTTATTTCAAAACTATATTGCGCATAAATCGAATACTTTATTTTCTTGAATAAATTCTCAACCAAAAAGTAAGAAATTAAAAAACCCAGAAATTAAGAAAAGGCCCAAAAATGTTTTCTTTCCTAAATTCGGCGACGATCAGTTCTACGTAAGGGTACCTGATGTGTGTAGGTTACACAACAATTTGGAAAAAAAAGTTATGTTTTTAGTTTGTTTCTTTCGACTGTACAAGGGAAAATAAACGAAAAGTCGAAACCCTGAAAACAATTTAAAAAATCAATATTTGAAGTGGGTAGGGCGGTGGCGGGAAGCGTTGGGTGCGAGCGATCTCCTTTTGGCTTAATGTTGCATTTTTGAGAAACCCTTTAAAATTTTCTGTTCCTTTTTTTTAAAGATTAAATATAACTAAAATGTACTGCAAAGCTTTTTTTTAAAGGCGTTTTTGTTTTCAAAATGCTAAAATAGCCGTTTGGAGGTTCTAAAAACTAAAATTTTTCGCCCCCCAACCATGGTGCTGCGGTTATTGAAAAAGTACTATATTTATGCTCTTTTTCCATTAAGCATGAATCCCGCTTTTAGATTCCTACGTACGCGCCTGTTTTGTTACTTGATCCAATATTAGTCGCCGGGGAAATGACAGCATTATTTTATGTCATAAAACTGACCTTGCCCCATTAAGCTGCAAAATCTCTCTGCGACATCCGACTGGAGAAAATTATTTAAAGAACCAAAACAAGAATTATAAACAAATTGAGGGTATCGTAATGTAGATTAGCTCTTTCTGAGCTTTAAAATAGTTATTTATATGAGGGCCCCCAATAATAATTCTCTGATAAAGTCATAAGTACCGCATAGCACTTATTTAAGAAAATACAATTTATTCATTGACAAGGAAATCTCACTTCTGTGGGCAATCTAAAAACAAAAATAAAGAATAAATCCTATGTTAGCTTATACAGAACTATTGAAAGGAAACCCCGAGGGCGATCAAATAACCAACTGTTAAATTTCATAGTTTATAAACATGTCAACAATAAATTTCGTTTATTATATGTGATGAATCCTACATGCAGGCTTTTTTTTCAGATTCACACCTTCAGCTACCTTTGGGTTTTTAAACGTCGAACAATAATATAACTTTCTTATAAATACGCATGAAATAAAACTACTAGTACAAACCCCCCGTCCTATACTTTCATTGGAATGGTTTTTGGACAGTAAGGAACAGCGCCACCGGGGGAATGGGGAGTGGACTAAATTCATGGTTCGAGATAGAGAAAGGTTAGCGATGCTAGAGTTCGAGACTCTGTCTGTTGGCTGTTAAAACCAAAGGTTTATGGAAATTGTTTGTACACCTGAATAAAATTCATTATTAAAAGAGCTAAATCAAAAATTTCTCTGTTGAACTGGGGGGGGGGGGGTAGTCGTAAAAAGGTGAGGAGTTTTTCCAACGGCAAGTACAAAGTTAATCCTTTATTTCGAGAAGAGGAAAATTGGGCGTTACCTGATGCCGTTTAGTACAGCGGCAAACGGTGTTATCCCAATGCCCGCAGCAATGCATATTGCTACTCTAAAATTCCGTATATCCTATAATAGTCAACAAGAAGATATTATTATCAAAATGAAAAAATTCTGTAAGTAGACACTAAGTTTTTAGAGAGGTGAAAGTTTATTAGTAAGAGTATGAATAGATGCACATCATAGAATTTGAGTCGGAATCGAACCTATTAAAAGTTTGTTTCCAATCAGATAAGAAAATTAATCCTCCACGCTTAAGGGGCTTTAAAAACTTTTTTAGGGTTAATAAAAAGAAAAAAGTAAAAATGTTTTTCACCATGGGAATCATTCAAAAAATTGATAGTCTGAATAACTATATCACTATATTAACGCAATGTATGAAATTAAAACATTTTCTTTTTTCGCGTAGATTTTGCGAATATCAAGATTACCTGTGTGGTTAAACACAATAATGCAGAAGCCCAGAAAGTATCCTCAGGTGAAGAGATAACCAAAGACTTTGAATTGAGGAAAGGTTTAGACTGCATGGTCCCCTCTATTGCCAAAACTGGACTTAAAATAGTTACAAATTCCTTGGCAAGCAAAATAAAAAACATACTGTTTGTAACATACCCGCGCCTTAGAAAGCTTGCTTACTCCACACTGAAAGAATTGTAAGTTGCCTTCAATTGAATTCTTCAATATTATGCTATCTCAGAACTAGCATGAAGGAGAGGAAAATATCTGCTACTGACAATAATAGCAAAAAGTGTTCCTGTTGTAATTGGCGCCGCCCAAAACGCAAAGACTATTGCTTGAGAAAATAAGGAGGCCTTGTCAAAAACTGCCACCTGTTTTCTGCATGGATTCCACGTTCCTGAGACTTAGAGACATTTATTGTCACCAAACCTGGACAAAACATTTCTGCTAACTAAATTGTTTTGCTTTGGTTTCATATGACGAAAGCATTACTGACAAATATATCAATACCAATGTTGGAAAGCTGCCGGAGTAGGATGATTAATTCATGGAATACAAAAAAAGCATCGTTCCTCATTTGCGATTTTGGAAATTTAGGGGTTTGTGCTAATGGGCAACGATGAAGAGCGTAGGGTCACATATTTATCAAATATCGAATTTTCATGGCCTTTCTCCCTACCTTTCTTTCCGTTATTGTGATGACCCCAGTTATGTTAATTTTGCAGGATATGAAATATGGATAGCCGTTTTGGAAATGGCACCCAAGTACTAGTCATCTGCTGGTTTTTCTGCTGGAGTTTCAAAAACGAATAAATTCTTGTCCATCGGTTTTATAACAATACATACTGGTGAAAGATTCCGATTATATAAATATGCAGTGATACAAAACGAACGGCACAGGTATTAATGTTCTCCAATTAAATTAGGGACTGGATGAGTAAACGAAAGGAAAATTTTGATTAGAATTCAGTCGTAGAGCTATGAACCTGTACAAATGGAAGCCAGAAGCAACAAATCTTACAGTAGGAATCGAAGCTTGGGTTGTTCTTTTGGATAGTTATAGCCTTCGAATTCTTTAATGGACCTATTGGAAAAAAGAACCAGGAAAATCCCAACTATAAACACATCTTCAAAGCTGTGAACCATATCTGAAGAGAAAAGGATCATTAGGCCAGAGCAAAGGGGTAAATGCTGAGAGATTTAAAGGAAAATCCTTCCTTTGTAAAATCTGTGTACCGTAAAACTGAGTTAGCCAGCGAAAAAGCTATGAAACTGGGTAAAGAGTGACCTTTTCAAGAACAAAGCTGAAGGCCTTATAGTTGCTTCTGAGGACAAGGGCAGTGTAGACACCGCAGACGTTTACACACTTTGAAAATGGTAGCAAAAAATTGCCCAATAAAGTACTAAACGGAAAGGCATGGCATAACTGCTGTGCATTTGCAATGAAAGTGGTATTAGCCATGAAGCAAAGGTACGGTTTCATTTTGTATTATGACCTCAAACTTACATAGCAGTACGGAATGACGACTTAGAACATAAAACCTAAGTTGACGACAACAGCCAATGAATTCACCAAATTTTGAACCATTTGATCCAGCTGGATGAGTGTATATGGGGGTTGTTTACAATAAGAAGACATCTGGTGCTGTATGGATGCTTAAAAAACTGAATAAAAATAAATAAGGGTAACAAGTTGTTGGCGTGCACCGTGCTCATCACTCTTACGGGGACTGGTCGCTGATGTCATATCTGATTTATTTGTCAACAGTGTACATAAAGGCTTCGGTATTTAATAATGAGAAGAGAATGGTTTGCACTTCTCACCTTACAAGGGCTTGAAAATGGTCCGTCAACTTTCACCTGATTCCTAACAATAGGGAAAAAAATCTAAATAACCTTAAGTAATTAAATTTTGATTTATCTCAAATTTACAGTATTAACTGCAATATATCATTTGTGAGACTAATTAAAGAAGGTATATTGAGATCATAAAACATTACTAATATGGGAAATAAATCAAACCATGTAGTATAAATCATTTTAATTACAACAAATTTCGTCTGGTTGGAAATCTTCAACTTGAAAAGGTTACCATTCAGATGCTTATTTTCATACATTTAGGAATTTAGGAATTGAGATTTGAGAAATACATGGCTTATTTCATTAGAAGTTGTTCAATTACCACCATGCAAACACCATATGGAATGATTCTCTAACTATTGTATTTTTCACAAGTATGTAAAATCTCTGTTTAAATCTTGAAAGATTAATTATCGATATATAACCAGACATAATGTCGTATACAATCTTCTTGGGCTATAGTAAATGGCATACCTTTTGCTTCTATTTTTGCTCCTATTACTATCCGTACATTATCTTTATTTGCAAGTACAACAACAATAACAATCTGACGTAACAGTAAGCGTATCACAGGTAGGGTATTTCTAACAAAATTTACCATTTCCCTGGAATTAGATCCCAAAATATCGCAATGGAAATTTCTTTCACTAAGCCTGGCAACACCATCTTTCTATTTTTAATAAAAGCACAGGTCGAAGAAAAAAAATCCAACTTACTGAAAAATGTCCAGTTTATTACTTTCTTCGTCTGTTCGTTGTATTTTCCGTGCAAGTCTGTCTGCGGGAGAAAAGTTCAGATATTTATTTCGAAAGCCAAGCCCAAATACTAAACTGAGGCTCCATTAATATAATGTCCAAAAAAGCTGTCTAAAATACGGTCGAATAAAGGAATTCAAGGGGGAATATCGCAAATTATACGGTTGCTGTAGGGTGTAGCACTGAAGAGGCTAGCGCTGTAAAGGCAGACCTGGCCCTGCGGATTACGTTGAACTGTTTAGCTCGAAACTCGATTGAAAAACCAGTGTGGATCGAGTTCGGCCAAACATGCATGCAAGGCTTAACACAAAACTATCAGTTGTGGTTCAACTGAAGCACAGCATCTACTACTTAACCATGAGTGCAGTAAAAATTTCGCGCGAAAACGAAAAACAATTTAAAGTAATTGGTTTTAGGAGGAATGGAGGCAATGCGTATTCAGCTATCATCACCTCCTCTTCGTAGACAAGAATGTGCACAATAAAACTAAAATTGAAGACAATATATATGCCTATATATAAATATATACATAAAATAAAAAAGATAAAAAATAGAATGGTCGAATGTTTGTGAACAACCAATGTTTTTTTACTAAGAGTATAGCTGGTTTGATCAAGTGATATGTTAATGCCACAAAAATTTAGTATTTGAAAATGTTTAACTTTGAAGCAAATTACATTACTTCGTTGGTTGTTCCTACTGTTGTTTTGTATATAATTTGGAATAACTGGGAACAATTCACTTAGATATGTTCGGAAATATATATATATATATATATAAATAAATGCTCACTGCGCATGCGTAGTTTAAGCACTTTGGCAGGATCCCACAATAACTCTTTAACCTGTGTTTGCTCCGGCAACACGGTCAGAGAGTAATGTCTCAGAAGCTCTGTGCTGCACTGAAAAGCCCACAAAGAGCGAAACAGTACTGTCTGCAGATTGAGTATACATAAATATACACACACATATATACATATATATATATATATATATATATATATATATATATATATATATATATCCTCCCCAACTCCAATGTGACACCTCTACAAAACCTAAATCAAATGACGGCGGCTAGAAAAAGCAACTAGGTTTCTTTTAAAGTCTTTATTTATCCATTCTTTTCCTATTCCATTATTCACCAGTTTTGGGCTGTTAAAAACGAAAATCTAAGATGATTTTGTACTGTCAGTCCTGCCGCAGATCAAACTGAAAAGCAGATTTTTTTTTGACTAGTCAATTTATTTGTAACACTATTAGATAAAGTTTTATCTATCCAAACCGGATTTTTTTCCTTGGGGATAAAATCCGGTTTGGATTCAACTACTTCAACTACCTGATATTAAAATTTTAACGTCAAACATCTAAC
This sequence comes from Morbakka virulenta, assembly GCA_003991215.1. Lineage (NCBI taxonomy): Eukaryota > Metazoa > Cnidaria > Cubozoa > Carybdeida > Carukiidae > Morbakka > Morbakka virulenta. Next base: position 2,247,397 of record RDPX01000103.1, read on the forward strand.
TTGTGGAAACAAAAGATACTGATCCGTCGTTATATGATAAAGGCGGAAAGTTAGATCAACAGCGATGTGCCAAGCTCCCAGTTTAAGGATCAACCAAGCCAGTAGGAAGTACTATCCCAATTCGTCTCTACATTATAAGTGGCAGACTACAAACTTTGTGTTTGTTTTCGAAGATAGACTTGGGAGAGGGAAGAAAACAATAAAATAATTTGAAAACCAGGAAGAAATTTGTCTATTAAAAAATTAAACCTTTGCACTGAAACAAGTTGCAGCAGTTATTGGGATGAAGGAAGTAAAAAGAACAAAACATATTTACAATTAGGTCGTACAGAAAAGTCCAAAGCTAGCATTAGCTAAAAAATTTGCATTTAAGTTGTTATCGATCCTTCTTTACTCTTCGGATCGCCATAGAATTTCTAGCGCTATTTTTTTGACTACTCGATGTGACATTTACACGACTGTCGATCCAATTTCTTTCCTACCAGGGTACAGAGAGGCATTTCAATGCAAGTACTAGCTCAAAAAAATCTGCATTTAAGTTGTTATCGATTGTCTTTTATTTTTCGGATCGCCATAGAGTATCTGACGCCTTTTTTGTGATCACTCAATGTGGCATTTACACGACTGCCTATGCAATTTTTTCCCTATCTACCGGAGGAATTACCGCCAAATTTCTTTCTTAGTTAAACAACTCATTAATTATTTGTAGATCTACATTAAACTACCATTTTCTGCTTTATTCCTACTATTACGCCTTACTCAATAGCGTTAACTGAAAATGGGAGTGTTTGGATCCATTTTCCCACCTTCGAGTGACATTGTTCGACTTTATTACGTGATTACAACTTCCTCTTCTTGCTTCATCCAATGCGAGAAGGCGCTGGTGAAACAAGAATAAATTCCGAAGCCCAGAGCTTTCGACAAGCCATTGCAGTTATCAGTTCAGATCCGGTCAAGCCGGTTTCCTCTTCGATGATTGACTTCAGGGTGACATAAGGGCGGCCAACTCTTCTTTTTACATCTGGAGACCAAAGTAGAAGTTTTCCTGCTGCTTGATCAACACAGGGACTAACATGTCCTTCAAGTGAAAGTCGACTACGCCTCGCAATATCTGATACCATGCATACGTGTTTTCAAATACCAAAATTAAAATTCATTTGTTGCACTCGAATAATTCAACTGAAAGAGATACTTAACGTCGAAAAGATGGTTTTCATTACAAAACAAATAACTTGTTAAAGCATTCTAGCCACTAGCAACTGAAAAACGTACCGCAATGTGTACCGTTCGAAGGAAGTAAATAGTAAAAAATAGAAAGAATACGCCACGAAATATATATGTTTATGCATTACAACATAAGTTATATCATTCATTTTTGGTTTGCTGTATGAGATCATGTCTATTACGCTATCTGGCGACTAGTTAAAGTAAAACTTTGTACTGTCAAAAGCATTATTGGGTGCAGACATCACATTAAAAAGCCAAGTTATCAATGTTTAAAAAAACAGACGATGTGCTACCTAGTCTAAGTCAATAAAACAAAAAAGTCAATGACTATGTTTTACAAAGTTCGGTAGTAAACCAGGTTAAAACCGTTACTATAGGAAACAAAAAGCGTTAATTTGGGATTGAAACTATTGCCCAGTAAAATGCTTCTATCATTAATGTTCGGGTCGCAACAGTGCACAGAAAACTATCAAAACGAAAAATTAAATATTCTTTAACTGAAACAGGCGTTATAAGCAAGAACTTGTTAAAAAAAATCAAACGCTACAGTTTTATGGTGTCTTTTTATATATCTTCATTTAGGTAAGCATCCGCTGATATGGTATAGGATACGCCAAGCAGGAAAATTTGTTTGGCAGAGGCGCTTAATCAACTGGGACCGCAACCTCGCTTGTTCACGGTGAACAGTTAGGGTCTAAAAATGAGAATATCTAGCAGTTACAGACAACGAAAAAATCTACTTCTGAACAAACTACACTTCAGTTTTCCCCACATGATGGTTTAAAAATAAATTTAAACCTTTATCGTCAAGTCCCGTTGATGCATCATTCACCAGATGGACTGGCTTTAAAGCCTTACGTTTTCCCTTCTGTAAATTGTAGGTGGAGCCAATTTAATACATTTGACACCAATAAAGGTAGCTTCTGCAATAACAGGTCCGACATTAAACACTTTCTCCTTTACATTACCATCACCATTCCACCCACTTGGCTAAGAGTAAGAAATCAATCAATCAAGCAATTAATAATGAATTCATCTATATCCATATCTATCTATCTATCTATCTATCTATCTATCTATCTATCTATCTATCTATCTACCTATCTATCTATCGATCTCTGTCTCTCTCTGTGTGTGTCTCTCTGTGTCTGTCTCTCGTGTCTGTCTGTTTCTCCCTGTGTTTCTGTGTCTCTGTGTTTCTGTCTGTCTGTCTGTCTCTCTCTGTCTCTGTCTCTGTCTCTGTGTGTGTGTCTCTCTCTGTGTGTCTCTCTCTGTCTCTCTCTCTCTCTCTCTCTCTCTCTCTCTCTCTCTCTCTCTCTCTCTCTCTCTCTCTCTTTCCTCCTTAATTTCTCCAGCGCATGTTAATGTGACAACTTCCATGATTGGACCAAAAATACTCATAAATTTGGATATCTTCGTGCTTGCACTGATAAAGAAAAAGTGGCCCTCGGGGAGGTTAAAAACATACTAGCTAAACGTAAATATCAGCCATCCAGCACTTATGAACAAATAATTACCAAATAAACTACACACCTGTCCAATTTCCCACAACGTTGATATGAACTGAAACATTTCCTGAGGTGGAGGCTGCTGATGGGCACTAAAGAAATAAAAAAGAAACCCAAAGTCAAATGGAAGTAGGGTGTATAAAACTATTAAATTGTCTAACGATCAAATCGACTTGTGAGAAAAATAATACTACACAAGCCTGCTAAGGCGTCGAAAAAAACCCTTTATGGATGGTTGAGAATCGACCTTCTATATTGTCATGATTGCCTAATCGTCGGTTCATTCCAAATGAGCCAAAATAATTCCCATACACACAGTAAATGTGGCAATCAACGAAATTTCAAATCTATATGCATGTTTACATGTTTATTCTAAAGTACTATTTTTAGCTTCACTCAATGGCCAACAAAATCGATACTTTCGAACTCCAGGGTAGGATTTCCTTTGCTGAACAGCATTTCTGATACGAGTGTTGATGGTCACATAGTCGATTTGATTTTGCTACCTGTTTCCAGGGTCTTTCCATGTCCACAGGCATCTTTATGATTTTTTAACCATGTGCCCATAACCACCTGATCATGTGCTGTGCACCAGTCTACCCATTTTTCTCCTCTTTCATTCTGCATCTCCAGACTATGCCTTCCTACTATATTTCCCACTCTTTGACCTACGAACTTTGCATTCAGGTCTTTTATCACTACGACAACATCTAAAAATTTATGGTGTCTCATAGCTTCCTCGAGCTGTTCATAGAACATATCAATGCCCTGATCATTGCTGTCGGCTGTTTGTGCCTACACGTGAGTGGCATATATATCAAATGCTTGCCCTTTCAGCTTGATCAGCATAACTCTTTCTGAAAGGGTCCAATATCCTAAAACACATTCTCAGCTCATTGCGCAGAATCATCGCTACTCCTTTTTCATGCTTATCTCTTCCAAAATATATGACTTTACATCCTTCCATGTTGAACCATCTTGTACCAGACAATCTTGTCTCGCATAGACCCAGCATATTGATATTCAATCTTTCCATTCCCAACTTCATATTTGCCAATTTCCCTGCTTGATAAAAAGTGCGTACATTTCATGTTCCGATACGTAGAGTGGTTTTGTTTCTGGCAGTAGGAGGCTGACGGTCTGGTCCCATCAGTCTAACATAAGCGCCCCGACTGGGAGGTGTTGGTGGCTGTATTGTCATGATTATTCTTGGCAAGATACAGTGGTGATTTGCCACTGCCTTCTGATGGCGGATGGTAACTCATGATAAAACTTCATTCGTGCACTCAACATACTGCTATCCACCGCGTGCAGGTCACGCCTTCATTGTGTTTGGTCTGAGTAGAGACTCCTCCGCCAATGCTGCCGCTTCCTGACTTCATGCGCTTCAGTGCAAGGCATGTACTTAACCCCCAACTACAAATTACTGGCTACCCTCATGTCGTTCAGCTTTGAGTCAGACATGAGAGTTGGGTACGTTCAGGAGACCAGTAGATCCATCGCCCGAAGTCCAGCTGATGGTCTTACCTAGATTGTACTCCATCCGGACACCCCGAACACCTCCCAAGCAAGTATGCACTGCTTAAACAGAGACGTTTCCGCCGGCTTGGTCATGTTGTGAGGATGGACAATAGCAGGACCCCAAACAATCTTCTCCACGGAAAACTTGTACAGGGAAATCGCCCCAAAGATAGACAACAGCTGCGCTACAAAGATGTCTGTAAGAGGGATCTGAAGGCCGTTGGAATCGACCTGAACAGATAAGAAGCTGTGGTCTCTGAACGTTCGGCCTGCAGAGAGCCTGTGCAGAGATACCTTTCCCAGTTTGAAGAGACACTTGCCCAACAGGCTGAAACAAAGCGACAAACCTGCTACCGGTGTGGAAGGGAGTGTCACTCCCGCATTGTGCTTTGCACTTGCTCGAGTGACCGTTGCAGAACAATTTCAGAGGGCGACACTATAGTCTTTAAAGACTGAGAGGGTGCTGTACTACTTAATAATTGCCCACTACTAACTCAAAATCATTGCAAAAATCGCATTAAATGATAATAAAAAACTACACGTGAGAACAATTGAGATTCAACTCTAAGAGAAATGGTGCAAAAAATGTTTTAACATGCTGTCCATGGCAATGCATAAATTTGATGTGAGTACTCCATTAAACCGTATAGCCATAAAAATCGATCAGAATCAGAAACACACTGATGAACCTTCATTTGAGGCTGGCAAAAACCCTTTTTCCATATATACATAGTGTATATACACACACACACACATATATATATATATGTATATATATATATATATATACACACATACATTTATTTGCCCTACAAAAAGTCAAATAGTTTATTGTGGAGTCAATTTAAGTGTCCTAGGGTTCCTGTGTGTCCTATTACGTATTTTTCCAGTACTACAAGTTATCGGATAATGGGGTATGGTGTCTTAGTGGATGACATAATGGAGATTAATTAATACTTACTTGCCAAATATTTTTGATGTAACCTGACTAGAAAGAAAACTCTTCTAATATATATCCCTGGAAGCAGAACGTAACGGTTTAACTTGGTAGCTTTGGCCAAAGCATTTATTTTGGTTACATGACGTTAAAACGGCTTCATATCCGCTAAACAGCGAGAATATCGGATAAAATCCCCGTATATTATTGGCCTGCCAGCACAGTTAACTAAAACAACGAAGGTACAGAATTTCAAGCGAAGCGTTCTAATAAATTTGTATAGTAAAACCCCACCCTTTGGTGGAGTCAATAAGGAAGACATTCAGGACGACTGACAAAATAAACTTTGTATTGAACTCTTGATTTGCAAATACTACACACAAAGTAAAAAAGGCCAAAAAGTAAATAAACAAATCAAGAACTTGTAAATAAATGTTCGCATAATTACCCGGGTCGGCGTAAATGGATGCCACTGAAATCTTGAAACATTCTGGCATTTCAACAGAATATACTATAATTAAAAAAAATGAAAATACGGTAACTCAAATACGGAATCAAAATCAAAGTTTTGAGTGCATATTATGTAAAATTAGAAACATGTGAATAAATAAATGACAATAGGTTGTCAAAAGTCGAAACGCTCAATTGTTATTTGTACAAACATGAGAGGAAACACCAGTTGTAATGGTCGACCTCTAAGATTAAGAACGGCACAAAGAGATTTCAGTGATAGCCCCTTTTATAAAAGACCAAATTTCAAAACAGCAAACAAATAAAGAAAAATGACTACCTGTACTTTTTTAGAATAGATGGCGGATTTCTGTTGAGTATGATTGCTAACGGAACACCTTATAAAAGTCAGCAAGTACTAATGACTGATTCAAACATGATTGCTAAATGGGGCATCTGTATGATGTCACTACATGCTATCTTGAATAAGGCGCTCCGTTAGTAGAAATACAAAACAATATCAAATATTTTAAGATGTAGTGCTATGAAAAATGGGCACGAATGTCACTCAGATATAATCCATATATCGTTATAAAGGTTACGACTGGGTGGCCATTCTAGTCCGTGACTATCACATCCATCATCTTTCTAACTTTTATTCTCAATGCACGGTAGTAGAAAACAATGAAAACAAATGATTGACTTATGCAACACCGAAGAAATGACAGGAATACGGACATTTGGTAAAAGAAGAGAGGGGTTAAAGGAAATAAACACCCATTATCGTCACATAACTAAGTAGCAACTACCACCCATTTTTACATAAAATAATTTAGTAAAGGCAGTTGAAAGTCTTTTTTCTTCTTTAAAGTTCACATTATAAATTTAGCAAGGCATTAAAAAATGCAATAATAATAAACTACAATTTCTAAGAAATACCAGGCAGCAATTTTTAAAGTGCTTTTGGACATTGATGGAGTTATAATAGGTAAAAAATTTGAAGAGCTTGTTGAAAAAAAGCCAAAGAAACATACTTGACCTGGAGAGATATCCAAATTTTCCTTTTCCATAATCATTTCTACGATCTGGTTCTCGTGCACCTGAGTCTGAGAGACAACAAAGATTGAATTTTTTTTATCCTAAGCAACTGGATATGGGCTTCAAATCATTACTTAGCTAACAGAAAAAAGTGTGGTATGGGCATGGTCATTGTTGCTTTTTCGACTAACCAAAATAATAGAAATATTTCAACAAACTAGAATACATCCTTGTTTTCATTTCCTTTGGGTTTGAAAATATTCAAGTAAGGTTTTTAGTTCCAAAGTTGCAACAACAGTACCTTAAGAAGTGGAGGTGTGTATCTGCCACACACACACACACACACACACACACACACACACACTGTCTCTCTCACTGTCTCTCTCTCTCTCTCTCTCTCTCTCTCTCTCTCTCTCCCTCACTATATGTATATATATCTCTGTGTGTGTAAGCCACAGATACCGAATAGACTAAATTTTGCAACTTTGCTTAAAGAAGTCAAAACCCTATAGTATAAAAAGGTGACAAGAAGCTCTACATTTTTTTCAAGGTTTCATAGCATCTTATAGGTGTAAGCAAATCTAACAATGGGTGGTATTTCTCAGCAATAGTCACGTACTACTTAATCGGCCATTTAAGAAAAAAGTTACAAGAGTTTGGAAAAATGAATTTAAGTTGGACGAAGAGTCAAAAATTTTCAGTTTAAAAGAATTTCACACGAACTAGATCCACTTTTACAAAAAAGGAACCTTTTTAAAGTTCTCACGAGGAGGATAATAGTCGGGGCTTTTGCCACTTAAAACCAACATTCAACGATTGATTTACATAGATTCGTGGTCTAACAAAAATGAGGGTTAAAATTCGTATGCCTTCAATGGTAAAATTGGTAGAGAGGAACAGGGGCGAGGTACAAAGCACCAAAACACCGTTGACAGAACAGAGACAAATGCTTCTAAGCGACGGGGGATATAAAAAAGCGGTGTTATCAAAAAACTCTAAAACGGTAGTTTCAAATGTCAGTTGCATTTCGTGCGACTTTTAAAAAAAAACAAGGTAAAAGCGGTTTTAAGCAACAATAGTCGAAAGAAAGAGTTATCCTCGAAGTATGGCTATGACGCAACTGTGCAAATTCGAAATCAACACACATAGCACGCGGGGAGGACCAAAACATTCCAAAGTTAAACTTTGCTTACATATTAACAGTAGTTAAAGAAAGCTAGAAATGACCAATATTAGAGTTCCCACAGGCTGTACATAACAAACCTTTGTTACTTCCACTGTCTTTGACGATCTCCAAATTCTAACTGTCCTATCAATAACGAAAATAACAACAGGTACAAGAAGCCATTTCCAGACCTAAAAATGAAAGCAAGTAGAGCTCTAGAAATAACCAAGAGAACAAAACAAATTCGTTGCGCTTTATAAAAGGAACAATTATGGGCAAATATATCAATACTGTCACTCAAGTGTCTTGAGGTTTAACCAATTCTCAATGTCACAGCTTCTGTCTTCAGAAACTCTCAAGGCCCTAGGGGGGAAAATAGGTTATTGCCAGGTTTTTTCAGGGCGAAATACTTCTCCTTTAAAACCTTTAAAACTTAGCTTTGATACATTATTTTAATATTTACTTCTTGGGTACTCCTAACGTTTACATTATGTGTTACCTTATTACACGAAAATAAGGAAGCAAGTAATTAACGCGAATTGCGAAAATTCGCGTTAATTTAAACCCCGTTAATTTATTCATCGCATAAATTTTTCCTTCGTTAATTAATGTCTGGCGCTAAAATGTCCCCCGTTGATTTTATCCAACCTTAATTCTTAAAAATAATTTTTAAACGCCTTCAAATCACTTCGTGGATATATCATTTTGATCAAAAGAAAAAGAAAGAAAAAAAACATGTTGATACTTTTAAGCTCTTGAATTTTCTCCTCAGATTTACAAATCGCAGAGTGTTACAAAAATTTTCTATGCTTTATCTTCATTGACAGTGTCCATTTGAAAAGTAATATCGTCAACACCGCAATCACTGTCACCTCCGTTATCTTCACTTTCATCAACTTCTACCCCAAGTTCATGTAAAATCTCTTTTGAATTGTCAATATATTCACCAATCATATGATTCTCTACTTCTTTTACTTTTGCCACTAAAATAGATAATTTATCAAGACAGTCCCATGTAACGGAAATTTTGATCGGGATCTCTAAACCACCTTGTAATAAAGGAGATACAATGGGTTTCTTTTTATGAACCTCCACATCATACTTTGTCCCTTCTTGAATCGAATACCAGATGAAACGAGAGAGCTCTCTTGGCAAGTGCCCGACAACAATCAGGTCCATCTTTCCCCTCATCGAAACCTTTCCAGCAACCGCAAATTTATCATGGATGTTGCTGTGCTCTCTCTTCAATACTATTTTCTCTTGAAAGTAAGGTTTCCAACCAACAGTATTAGATTAAACATGGTAGCCTCTCAATCCTGTATAGAATTCAAATTTGTTCGCCATTCTTTATTGAATGTTATTATTCCAAATGATTTGCGAATTAGGAAATATTCGTTTCGAATTTTGAAACATTCGAATATTGTATACAAAAAACATTCGATTGCAATATATTTTGCTTTCAATCATTACATAGTAAAACATCAATCAAGAAACATAAAAAATGTCGCTGCTGAAGCGTTTGAAAAAACTTGAAAAAAACTCCAATGTGAGTCCTTCTAATGTGTGCCAGTCTATGAAGAATAAATTGCCAAGCAACATTTCTGCAAGCGAGCTTGAAAAAGTACAGCAAAGTTTAAAAGTTGTTCAAGGATGGAAACAAAACCGAACAGTTTATTCAGAAAAAGACAAACAAGAAATCGCTAAGTATGCAGCAGTTTCTGGAGCTACAGCTTCCATAAGAAAACTCCGTTAGAAGTTCCCACATTTAACCGAAAGTACTGTACATCCATAGGTAAAAAGATACAACAAGTCTTTGCAAGAGCAGAAAAATGTGGATCCATCAAACGTTGTACCAAAAATTGGAAAACCTCGAGGTCCATCATTACTGTTGGAGGAAGAACTTGATATCAAATTACGCTCGATGCTAACATGTCTGCGCTTAGCCGGTGCTGGTATCAATATTCACGTCGTTCCTGGTGTGCTGAATGGCTTGATTCGAGCAAACCCAGACAAATTTGGGGAGTACGTTTAATTTAAGGTAACAAGGTCATGGACTCGATCATCGTATCAGCGGATGAAATTTTCAGGCCGTGTAGTCACCACATCAAGACCAGTAATTACTAGGTCACTTTGGGTTGAAGTGAGATCGGAATTTCTTTTCGACATTATCGACAAAGCTCTCAAACACAATATTCCAGATGAGCTCATCATCAATAAAGATCAAACGCCATCAAAGTTTGTTGCTACTGATAATGTTACAATGGCTGTCAAAGGGGAAAAACATATTTCTCGTGCTGGGGCAACAGATAAACGAGCCATGACTCTTACAATCTGAGAGTCCCTAGATGGTCACATTCTACCTTTCCAGCTGATTTATACCGGGACAACGCCCAAGATCCTTACCAAATGTCAAATTTCCTCCTGGTTTTTGCCTTGCTTACAACGAGAAACATTGGAGTAATGAAGCCGAAACCAAGCGCTTGATAGAAAATGTTTTGATCCCATACATAACCAAAATCAAAGAAGAAAAATCTTTACCACAGTCACAAAAGTGTTTTACTGTGGTATGCTTTCAAGGCACAATCGACCCAAAAAGTAATGGATGCTCTTTCAAGCTAAAACATAGAATCTGGCAAGGTCCCCCAAAAGATGATTCACTTGTTGCAACCTTTGGATTTGACAACAAACGCATCCTTCAAAAATTTCGAAAAACGAGCATTTTGTGGGTATTTCACTACTTGTACCATGGGGGCGCTTCAAATCGACCCTGATCGAGATGTCACATCCACAGAGGTAGACCTTCGCTTGTCAACTTTGAAACCTCGGCACGCCAAGGTGATGACCGAATTGTAGCATCATTTTCAATCTCAAACAGGAAAGGAGATAATCAAAGCTGGATAGAAAGCAGCAGGCATAACGAATAACTGACAACTGCCCGTAAAGACCATAAAAAACACTATCAAAGAGAACACATTTCAGTAATTTTTTGAGCATTTTAGATAGAAAGATAAAATACGTATGATGACATTTCATTATTTGTTTTTCTTCTCTCAGTTTGAACCTGTAAAAAATTATCTACCTTTCTGAGAATTCGTGTTAATTAAATACTATCTGAAAATTTGAAATTCGTCGATTCGCGTACATTACCACACACTTTGAAATCCAGGTTCGAAATTCGCATTAATTTTTTGATCGCATTAATTATGGGTCCGTTAATTACTTGTTTTCTTATTTTCGTGTAATAAGGTAACATTTTTCCAGATCCTTGAGAAATATGCATTCACACTTAAATGACAATAACAGGTTTCTTTGCAATCTCGCCACTTTGTCTCCCACATATCAAGAAAGGAGTTCTAACTAAAGGGTTTGTATTGTAGTGTATTATAAAGCAAAAAAATTACAGAGAAAACAAGGCGCAACTAATCTGGTTGTTTTTGACTGGCTAACGTCTGAAAACCCTCTTGAACATTTTGTTCTTTACCAATAATTGTTGGTCCTGAATTTCGATATGCATTCCCACCCATGGTCAAATTGACAAGAAGGCAAATAAAATAACCTTGAACAATAAACATCAATTTTCTGGGTCATTCTTTAATGAAAATACGATTTTCAGATAAATTGGATAGGTTTGATTTCAAATCTGAAAACCGTTTTGGTCCAAACCATTAAAATTTTAAGCTGTTTAAAAATAAAATTTTTTACTATTCTGAAAATACAGACAAAATCTGTTTTCTCAAAATATACACATGGGTCAACTGTTTTACAGCTCGACAGCTTTTTTAAAATTTTGATGAAGTAAAAATATAAAACTGGTACTTTCAGATATTGACTTTCAGAGAGAGACTTTCGCGCTTGTAAGCACCTCCCGAGTCTTTTTGCAAAAAAACCCCCAAAAACGCAGCAAAAATCTGTCTTCGTGCTTGGCCTGGGCTTGCCTATATAACTATTCTCCAAAAGTTTAAAATCTTTTAAATCTTAATGTATTTCTTTCTCCATGCTCATCAAATATCAGAGAGTGCAACAAATGCAATTTCAGAGACATTCTTGCCCCCAATTCTTGAAACATATTCAGATAGTGTGTTTATTCAGAACAATCTTCAACGCTATGACTGTCAAGAAAATTGTTAGCTAATTCATAAATGCGTCCCAGGCTACCATTTCAAAGCTAATGAGCTTTTCTGAAAAAGTCATTACGTCATTACACTTTATGTATCTCCGAACAAAAATGCCTGCTTTCAATTTTCTCTTTTCTTCTCCAGATTTCTCGTCGATGTATCGAAATCCAGTTTTACTCTTAGCCATGCCTTTGACAGCGTTTTTATCAACCACGTTTATTGTAAAGTTGCGGAAGAAACAGTTTCGTTTACACACAAGTGGCAAATGCTGGACATTATTTCTGCCAACTGTGAAAACATTGCTTTTACGATTCAAAAAGCAAAAGAAGCTCAGAAATATGTATATTAACATTTTAGTCCGCTTGGGAGAGAATTCCAGTTATATTTAAAGCTTTGACAAGTTTAAGAAGAAGGGGGCATTGAGTCAAACGTCTAATCCAGTCCCAACACATATGCTACAGGTACAGATTTTCGTTTCCATTATGCACCAGTACTGCTTTTAGACGGGGTTAACTTTAATCAATGAACAGTCGCCATTTGGAAGGTATATGCTGTGATAACCTAGTGCTACAAATTGACAATTTTTGTCCTTAAAGAAGGTAACATCAGCTTTTATTCAAAAATAGGAAATAAATCCAAATGCCTTTTGCAATAGAGAGATATCTTGGTACCACTCTTTAGTAACTTCCAGTAACTTTGTTATGATCTTTAACAACTCAGCTTTCTCTTTTGTCAGGCCAAAATCAATGACAAGGTCATTAAGTTCCTCTTGATCTATTAAATGTGGTGCGGTAACCATATTAGGCTGGCATGTACAGTCAAAACTGGTTTTTACTTGAACAGGTTCATCATCAGAACACTTATTACGCTGTAATCTACGGGGGAGAGGGAGAGAGGGAGAGAGAGAGAGGGGGGGGGGTAACAGGGTTTTCTGTACTAAGTGGAATAGGCTTTAGTGCCGATTCACAGTCTGCATAAACAAAGTTTGATTCATTTTTATAATTAAAACCAGAGGTATTTGTAATAAAAAATAGCAATAGGTATAATAACGTTTGAGGTTTCCGGTTCGATTCCCTGAGCGGGTGAAAAGACTTCGGATCTTTACAAAAGAAAAAGCCATCGGTTGGCGTCAGGAAGGGCATCCCGCCAAGGAAGTCCGCACAGCCAAAACAAGTTCCTCTAAAGGGCACCATCTGAGCCGCAGTTACAGGAAAAAATGACGCTAAAACCCTCCCAAAAAAGTAATAACAATTCAATTCACGCCATACCACGGGCACAGCAAAAGAGATGGAATTCTTATGTCCACCCGACTACTTTGACTGTCCGTCTTAGCATGCTGCACTGCAGATATGTGGAGCCCATTGTTTATCTTGGTTTCCATGTTTGTCCCCAGAATAACACTTGCATGCTGTTTTCAATTTACAAGTTACATTCTTTCTTCGCTTCTTAAATGTAAACATGCAACATATATACCAGAGATTGTATAGATGTTTTAAACAACCTCGACTAACCATTTTTTTACAGTAAATAACGGTTGTCCAAATACGTTATTAGTAACATACAGTTTGATTACAGATTGAATAATTGATTTATATGTTTACTTTTCTGAATATACTGTTCATAAACACAAATATCAATTTTAATCAATGTCCCATATGACGTCACTGATATACAATACCAACTATACCTGACTTGACAGCGTAGAGCCTGATTCAATAGCTGTGCTACATTAAAAGTTCAACACTCAATCAACCAAGTGCTTTGTGGTTTTTGAATTCGAAAATAAACTTTCCAAGAATAGAAACATTACTACTTTAATTGGAAATACTTATGAGATTAACATAACTGAAATGAATGTTAAAGTCAACTCCAAGTCCTAAACTAAGTGGCAATATGTACTTAGTATAGTGGTCTTAATGTAAATAATGAAATTTTTTGGACCGAAAAACCATCCTGACATAACGCAAACGCCTGTTAATAGTGCTGAGCCCTAAATAGGGAATAGAATACTGAGCCATTTGGTTACGATACAACTCACTTACCCTGATACCTTAGTTACTCTGATCCTGTGCAAGAAAGAGGGGAGCAAGAAGGCGCAGTCGGGCTTGAACATTCAAAGCATACAGTTCTCTTACTTCCATATCTTCATTAATAATTGCTAAGTTCTGATTGGCCTGCCTCTTTTCCTCTTGACTACTTGTGGACAGTTGTGGGGGTCTGGGAACTTCCTAATTTGTTAGTCTGTCTCTCTAAGTGAACCTTCTTAGATACTTTTGATAACATACAACTTCATTTACTACTAAACCTTAGTTTACAGCAATTTCTTTTGGTGTTGTAACCAACATTTTTTAAACACCAACGTGATGCAAAGAAAAGGTTTCGCTGGAAATGACATTAACATCTTACCCATAAGATTTAATTAGTAAGCATTTAAAAGGTTCTGAATCTAACATTACCTCTGCAGGTTCATCTTCAAACTCTACTACCTCAGCGCATAGCTCTTTCTCTGAAGTGCGTTGTCCAGTATTAAAGGTTGAATTCCAATTATGCAAACAACCAGGAATATGTTTGTCTACATTCGATTGCCTCTTGATTACAGATCTATTGAAGAAAATCATACGCAAGCTATTCATTCCTTTTGATTGGTTAACCTTGCTTACCATAATGTAATGAACGACAGCAGTGAGTTAACTTTATTCAGTAAAATATAGTCTTATTGCAATGGTTATATCTTTTTCGTATGGTTAATAGGCAGGAAGCAGAAAGACGTTAACTAAAGAGACCTCGTGCAGTAGTAATTCTTACCTTTACATCAATTTATAAAGAATGAAATAATATATTTATCATTTGTATACGTTATACCGTGGCAGCTCGTGGAAATTTCTATTGGTGGGGCTAGAACTTTGTAGAATGACGTCATGTTTTGAAAACAGCACTGTTGAAAGAGTTGCCCAACATGCAGCAGTCAAAAGGTGTCTCGCCTCGTTAAAAAATAAAAAGCTACAAGACTTTAACAATTTTGAAACAATATTTACAATAAAAGGTTTAAATAACTTAGAATCGTGCACAAAACCAACTTAAACGGGTGAGTTTAAATCAATAAATCTGTAAATGCATTAAAAAATTTATTCCTTCTTTCTGTTCCCACGCCAATGTTCTTTATTTTTTCAAATTTTCAGTTTAGTCCTGGATCATATTTATATTTTGTACCACAAATTGGTTCTTCGGCTTTTCTGAGCCTTATATATTAGTGACTTTTTTATGGAAATCACTGATTTTTCAAATCAGCTCCTATTGTATTGACAGAATGACAAGAGCATGGTTATGGCTCATTCTATTTCATAAATAGATTTTGATACGTTTATGCTGAAAAACAGAAAAAAGAGTTTGAGTGAATCTTACAAGTTTGTGGGCCTCAGAGAAAGTCTGACCAATTACTATCAGTCATAAATGAGTGCAAACTGCATCGGTTAATGGTTGAAAAGTTGGATTCGTGTATATAATAAGTAGCTCTGCGCGCTACTTTTGTTTTACACGCGTTGGGCGGTTTCTGCATGCAATGGCAAATCCACATTCAGGAAAATGTGAATTATAGTTTGACAACAGAGGGGGACTAATAAGTTTGAATGTTTCAATATATTCAATGTTACCAAATCGGTCTTGCATTTGTGTGCAGGTAATGTCGTTGGCGTAACTGACTGGGTTCCTTATTTTTTCTCAAGACCTACTGTCAACCATGGATTTCGATAAAATTATGCAGTACCAGCTGCAAAAGGACGATTTTTCACAACTCCTCGGCACCTTTGTCGTATTGGGGTGTCCTTCGGGTGATATGGGACTAACCTTTTCACTTAAGTTTCTCTTCAATAGTGAGCCCAACGAATGGATTTTTCAAAAGATAATCCGCTTCATTCATATTTGTTGATAATGTAAAATTATTTTCTGTAGTTTTCGAGCTTGCAATTTTCCAAGGCGTTTTTCACAACAAGGGCAAAAGATTTCCAAGCACTTTCCTCCAATGCATCCATGGAATTTTCATCCATAATAAATTTTCTAATGTCAGGACCATAAAAAACTATCCGCTTCAGCTCCTCTGAGCTGAATCCAGAAAAGGTTTTGGAAATATATTTGAAGGATTATCTTCGTTATCTAGTGCTTCTACAAACTGTTTCATCAGTCCAAACTTGGTGTAAAATAGACGGAAGACGGCTTTGTCGCTAGTCAGATTACTGACCACGTAAGTAGGTAACGATTTTCAAATCTACACAACTAGCCCATTGTAAGTGGAGTAATCCTTTCCATCGCATATTTTATGGGTTAATGGTTGTTTTTTAGTATTCGATAGGTATTGAAGGGTACATATTAGTCTTATGAAGGGACACACTTTTTAAACTTGATTAGTGCTGTCAATATACAATCCCCTCGAATTACGATCATATACTAAAGAGCAACAGAACGCTTCCCATATTACAAAAAACAATATCTTGTCCCCATTGAAGAATGGGATGGAGTTCGCGTCTATTCCGATAAAATGTTTAGTGAGACTCACTTTTTAACAAATTTTTTTCTTTAGTCCTCCATGCTAAACGTTCCGCTGACCCTTGAAAATTCATATCTCGAACCATGGTACTCAGCTCATTTAAATCAAATAACCGTAGCTCGTACGATAGAGCCACATAGCTAGAATCCTTCTGTCACCAATGGTACCAGCACCATAAATGATATCACCACGATCAGAGTCACCGTTATCTTCCAGGAAAACTACAACACAGTGTTCAACACTGATAAAATTGAGAATGATACTAAGTTGTGTTTATTTTTGGGCAGGGTCTTGTTTTGGTTCCTCTACAGCTAGACTTTTCTAATCTATTCACCAGCACATTTGCCTTATGGAACAGCGGGTTAGCTGATTTTCTGAAAATTACACTTTATTAAAGGATCAAGTCAATACTCGACTTAGTGCTTGCCTCACTCTGACTATGTGCTTGCCTCTAAATTGCAATACTTGACATCTGACAATCGATGTTACTAAACTGATTCAAACACGTATAAAATGGGACAAGTGTGTCTGTAAAATAAATGGGGAAGCTATCATTACTTACAAAATGCAAGACTTGGTCACCGGAGCAACAAATTACTCACCCATAGCTGTGGCACAGCAATACAATTGTAAAGGGCAAAGCTAAATGATGAGTATACCAAAAGATACCATATCTGTCTCTTCTGCTCAAAAGAAACAAGAAACTTTTAAATTTAAGTCATCGATCAAGAACATAACATCAATGTCAAGAAATGTTGTAATACCAGTCAGAACGTTCTTTCTGTGTAGCACACCACAGAACTGATGGTATCAATCACAATACTCTATTGACATTAAAATGCTTCAGCAATAGCAATTTTCTATTCCTTCCATTATATTATATTTCATATACTGTGGAAGAAAAGGCGTATGTTAGCAAAAAGCTTAAAACCAAAATTATTGTAGAAGAAAATTACTTTAAAGTCTGCCCTAATGTCAATCACCGTCTAAATACTAAATAAACAATTCCTTCCGGAAGATAACAAAATTTCTTCTCTATTTATGGAATGAGTTTTCGTAAGAATCAATTTTAATGTTTACAAGCGGGAGACATTCACACTTTTAGTTCTTCCTCGGTTCAAGAATTTTCATTTTTTACATATGCATCCACACATCACTATCACTATTCAGACACACGATGGTATCCCCTAAATTCGCAGGCAAACAATTTCAGTATTCCTCCTCCCTCCTTTATCCCCCTCTCTGTCTGTCTGTCTCTCTCTCCCTACCACCCCCCCACCCCCCCACACACTTGTTTCAGCTGTTTCAACAATATATTCCTTGTAACCTTTATGGCAATTTCTGGAGTAATCATAAGCTTTGATTTGTGCACAGACCTAAAAAAGTACCTTGGAGAGCTGCCAACTACATCCCTACAACGTTTTAATAATCAAGCACGAAGGCAATCCGGAATTTTACGACACCGTTCTTATTCTACATTATTACATATATTTACTTTTACTGACTTCCTTTGAGCTGAGTCAGCGATCCTTCTATTTAACATCAAAGCATATTTTACCACATTTAGTTGATTGTACTGTAATCAACTTCTTTAATATCAACAGTTATTACATTGTTTTCTGTTCAAAGGATGCAGCTATACGTTAATTATAAACAGTGTTTTTCTAAGTTCAGTTTGTACTTATAGCATTCATAAAGGTCCTTACTATGATCTTAAGCTTGAACTTATACATTCGTTACAGCAGCTTAATTTTTAAACGTTATTGAACTTTAGAACAGTAACAATATCCCCTATTTGCTACCGCGTTTTGGATGAGACACCATGTTTTATGTCTTCGCAGTATGTACTAAAGCTTTAACGTGGTGAAATTTCCAACAACCTCATCTACACAAATAACTGAGCAGGAGTATATGTACTCTGAAATTAAATACAATACTCCACTAAAAATAGCTTAGCTTCGTCGTTATTTCTATCTTTTTGTTGGCGAGAAACGGTCTTTTAGGGCGTGAAACTAAACTACATTACAAATCCGCTGAGCAAATAACAATTAAAATAGAAAACAATTAACAATTATGTAACTAAAATCGGAACGTAAGGTCCTTTATGTTCACCAAAGATTGTAAGCAACGTACATCTTATAGATCTTAAAAAATTCTGAACACAAAATGAAAGAGACCATGTTTTAAGGTGTTTTATGTAGGGTTTTTTGCTTTAATGTCTCTTTTCCCGTTTCCATCTCCTGAAGATGCCTTACTGGGTGACCTGATTGGTGTGGACTTCAGTGAGGGATTTTAAGGCCAAATTCTATGACCCTAAAATCAACCTAAGTTACAGTCAGCCCTATCTCCACTTCCAGAAAAAGGGGGATGAGTCACAGGGAGCTGAAAAGTGGGCTTAATAGTAATGCATCAGGTCAAAATTGGGTTCTCTCTCACTGTTACTTACTAACCTGAAAGCAGATTCCCGAAAAACGGGGATTTTACAGATTTAACTAAGTTGTTCAAATTTTAACTCTAAATTTTCTGTCATGAATGATATTGCTTCTTTTTGCCAGTACAAAATAACACAGCAGATATACATTGACGCGTAAAATATCGATACAATATGTGTGGATCAACTATTATTTGCTAAGTAACCTATCATGCTCTCAGTCATTATATGGAGTACTTACAAGTTATATGTAAAGGTGGGATGTCGTTTAGTGCATTTGCAATGGCACATAAAATTAAAAGGTCAACTACTGTACCTCACAACAGCACTTGACGAAATGAACTAGAACAAAAACGAAGGTATTTCATTAGTTATTTTACACAAAACAAATTCGAACGGAAGAACACAGTTACAAAGACCAAAATGCAATTTCTACGCATGTGCATGTAGTTAGCACCAGCAATTAACATTAAAGTCCTTAAAAGATATTTTTGGAAGTTAACATTGACCTTTGTACACTTCAGACCACTGCTATTAAGCATAGCTACTATTTGCCTGTACTAAATTTAAAACACCGCCTGCTTTGGATTACTTATATTGAAAAAAACACAAACAAGAAGCTATTATGCTTTTACTAAGGAATAAAAACAACTGGTTTACGATCTTTTCGGGGGATTGATCCTTAGTGCAGCAAGTGGTTAGCACAGGGTTCATGTTTGTTTCTGTAAGGGTCAGCTTTCTTTCTTAGCATGATAAGAAAAGACGTGTACAAAAGCCACATCTGAAAATCACCGCCAATAACAAAGCACAAATGACAGCTAACTTTAAGAACAAAACCTTTTAGTTTCTTATATTGCCTATCTCAAACAAAACCAAAGGCTGACAGTTATTTACAACTGAATTCATCAAAGGATAGCCTGCTACGTACTGTTAGCATTATTTAGATATTCTAGATATCTATGTTTTTTCATGACACTATTTAGGACCTTAACCAAGAATAAACCGTGATATTTTAGCAGTGAAACGAATTAGACTGGTTTAAAACCAATAACGAATAAGTGACTGTCAACCTCCGCATGGCAGTGAGGCACACTAACATTTCGATTTTCAGTCATTTTGAGACCACTTTTTATATTACAGTGGATGGGTTAAAAGTACTGATTTCATCACCACAGCAATTAGAGGTGTTTTAAACCTTTTTAATCAAGAGTATGGATCATTTGGTCTTTTACTATAGAATTCTACTAAGCACGTCTTGGTTTTCTTAACAAAAAACGGTAGACCGGCGTCATAAAAAGATTTGCCGTAAATCTCAGTTTAGATGCAACCATCGTGTGCAAACCTAACCCCTAAATTTATGGTTCTGACTGAATATTTTGGGTACAAAGGGTGTATAATCCAAAGCGAAATTTTACAGCCTGTATAAAAGGTAAAAGTGTAACTGTAACAGTATAAAGGTAGCGCTTTTCCATTATCCTTCACTTGTTCATGACTTACCACCCGTCCTTATTTACACTACGATAAAAAGATAATCTAGGGTAGATAATCTACAGCATAACTCACACCGTTACAAATGCATATTAAAAAGCTCGAACTCGTTCTATAAAATCTGTTTGCTGTAAATTCAATTTCAAAATAATGTTCTAATTTCTGATCTTACATTACATTGGTCTCCAGTTCTGGAACTTAACAGAATGTTTTAGAGATACGAATTTTAAACTGCATGTAAAAGCCACACCCAGAATTTAAAAAAAATGTAGAGCTCTCTGGTACGGCAAACCGTCGCTTTACAACGGGATTTGCTGTAATTTAGTTTTTATATGTTGCCTCTTGAACCTCTACCACCAACATCAACAACATCAACAATAACAGGGTAATTCTAAACTCCCACTAATAAAATTCGATATTACGGGGCATGAACCCAGTTGAATTCGTTTCTTGTGTAATCATACAATGGAAGCAGTAATGATAAATATTGGAAGCATTGTAAAGCAATATAAATGGGTTACAAGAGTCAGAGTAACATTCTCAACAAGACTTACCATAAGCAGGAGAAGAATAAGAAGTAACACTCCAGTCATGCCTGGTACTAAAAGGTAAGAAGTTGGCATTTATAAAACACATTCGACTGAATAAACCACAATCAAACAAAGCACTGAGTTAACAGGATGCTACAAGAAAATTTGTCAAACGCCAAAAAAACCCGAAATTTGTCAAAGGCGAGGCGTGAAAACCATGATCCTTACTATGAAATGGTACAAGCTATGTTTACATTCTCCCAAAAATGGTCAGAAGATACTCTATCATGCAATCCTACTGTAATAGGAGTAAGCATCATAAAACAAGCTGAGGTATTAAAACAAACTAAAACTGAAGTTTAGGCAAAACGTTTGATTTTAAAATACCTGTACTGCAGATGTTTCCCCATGCGTTCTAATAGCTCTGGCCGACAAACTCTTGGCACAGAACGATTAAAAAAAAATTACAAATTTGGAAATAGTATCCCTCTGTGGCAAGAGTTTGTCTGTCTGAAATTGTAAGGCAGCAAACTACCCATACACTACTGGCTTTACATTCTAAAATAACATCAGAAAAGTACTACCCAATAACTGGCAAGAAATTCTTAGGATAAAACTACACCACTTTTTAGATAATATAAAGGTACTACGACGTCCAGCAGGTGATTTAATAAAAAGTGTAAACCTTTTGGTAAAGCAGCTTCTAGGAACGGCTACCAAACATCTTTGCTTCAAGACGTCAAGATTGACTTTGTTGTCAATGTGTTACATTGCTTTCCCAGTGAATTCTGGACGTCGTGTAACATGTTATGTGTCTGTGGGTTTCGATTACATTATGAACACTTCATATATAAATTTATATGCTATATTTTACTTTCTATTACTTCTCTCTACAAATTGTGGTATATTTATATGCTATATTTTACTTTCTATTACTTCTCTCTACAAATTGTAGTATCTAAAAAGTATTATTCTTTCTTAAAATTTCAGAATCAAATAAAATAGCTGAATGTTAACTATTGTGTTTTGCTAGAATTTTTTAATAGTTGTTTTTTCCTCAGATTTATAGGGAATAAATCATCCTTGTACCTTAAACAAAATCTGCAAAACTGATATTTTCCGTATTAATAAACTTTTCTTCAAAGAAACTCGAGAAGATACTGGGAGAGGTTGATCCATTGTGCACCCCCGGCTAAGTGTTACGATGAAATCTAAGAACATTAATGACGGTCGTAGATAGTTGATGATAGATTTTTCCTTTTTAGCTACTTTTTCCGGCATGTTTGCATATACAAATTTGACATTTACAAAGACATAAACACTCTCCTGTGGAATTCACTTATATTTTCAATTCTTCTGATGGAGTCTGGCGTATGTTTGACCAAGGGCTAAAGGCCTTTTATAAGTGGTTGTAAAAAGATCAAACCTTAGTATGCATCAAGAGATTGAACTAAGACCAGGTCTATCTTGAGTTGCTAACTTGTTATATTTTTGGTACCAAGCAGAACTTAGGCGTGGTTATTTCGTCTGGCAAGAGGAGTTGTATTGACTTAAAAAGCAACTGGTTAAGGAGTTTGGGGCTATTTTAATGCCTTTGTTGAATATACCTTCGGGCAAATTCAAATCACTTCTTTCAACTCTTGACGTTCTTTTAACTTAAATTCTTCGTCGCAACCATTACATTGAATCGTCTAGTTCACGCAGCAAGGAGTTTTTTTGTACATTGGTTGCGCTGACAGAAACCAAAAGAAAAACACCTAGTATCTGTGTTTTATAAAAGATCTATACTAAAACAGTGTTGCCTAGAAATTGAATTTTGTAGGTATTAGTTCCCACTGTAAATTTCAAGACATTCCTTTAACTCATTGAGGGCAGTTCACTTAAAAATAGTCAATTTTCGACCCATCATTTTTATTTGGCAGTCGTCTAAATAACAACTCATTATCAAATGGGTATTTCATAAAAAAGCATTCTAAAGTTGTCTGCACGCTTTTCCGAGGTTTTATACAGACAGCGTAAGAACTGGTAAACAAATGCCAGAATATTGACGCAGAATTCCATGCCGTTCTGTCATCATCAAACAGATCTGTCATTCTTGTGCCGTGTACTTTTTACCAGAAAAACGCTTGATAATAAACTGTCTAATACACAAAAACATGATTAAAGCCACCCAAACGCATGCACGAGTACACAATCACTCACACAGCACACTAGAGATAAAAAAGAAACATACGAGATTTCGTGCGTTGAAGACGCACGCAAAAGCATAAATAGCTTGGCATAGAAGAGCGACGTTACCATGGATGTTCAATCTTTAAAGCTTACATCCTATCAACTCATAACCTGTAAGCCTTTAAAATGACCTAAATCATATCACCATTTAGTACTAACGCTCAATCAATTTAGTTTTCTACAAAAGTTCTTTCAACAGATCAAATAAGTCACGAAAAATGGGTGAACGGTGTATACATAAAAGCTTGACTTTGAAAGCAACTTTTAGCTTATTACAAAAAACCCCACATCCCTTCCTTTGTCTTTGGGTTCCAAAAATCAATTATTTTTCCTCGTTTGGAAAAACAACAAAACAATTGATGCAATTCTTCAGAAGGAAATGTAATACTCTCTGAGACTGTGGCAGTAAATCCACACAGAAAATCCGCATCAATGTTTTTATTTGACCATGGCGTCTGAAACAGACAAAAGGGTCGGATAAAAAAACAGTACCTAAAACAATCAACTTCAGGCTATCAGTATCTACCACTTAAAAACACAAGTAAATTATATACCCAAACTCAATGATTTTGTACTAGCTAAGAAGCGGAGCTTCATTCACTAAAAACAAATAATTTTTTTCATTTTAAGAATACAAGCCTTCATAAATAAGTGTTTAAAGATCGGCACATTTTAAGTAAATCTAATCAAAACACAAAAACATTGAAATTATATCTGCAAAAGCTCTTCGCCATAAAAGCATTATCGATGCGTTAAAAAGAGCCCACTGGTGCCTTGCCGAATGGAAACACCAGAGAATACACTGACAACATTCTAGCCAACAAAATAAAGTTGACGTCTTTTATTAAATGTTTATCTAATTTAGTCATGGAGGAACCATTTGACACATCTTCACAAGAGATACCGTATAATTAACTAAAAGTGAATTGAATCCCATCAGAAAAACAGTTAATACAAAATTTCACAATGCATTCTGTAATCTATTTATTCTTAAGTTCTGACAAACTATTTTGAAAGTTTTCATGACTTGTCCAAAAGGTCACAAAACACTGGCATCCATATACACATATCGGTATATAACTAAATATGGTTATAAGGTTATATTTTTTTCACCGCAGATCAAACAGTGAAATTACATTAGCAATGCACTTTGGCTGCACAGATGAACCATGGAAGTCTGGAATTTACAGGTTGATAGCTCACTTTGCAAAATAGATTATTGGTTTAAAAGAATCAATCGCTCATAAGAAACCTGCTTTCGAGACAGTACAACAGCCTTATGCCAATGAATAAACGACGCGGCCTAAACAGACATAACTGATATAATTTTTATCTTCTGTCTGTGTTTTATTACAAATCGATATATTAATACATGATATATCTCTTCTGTTTTTCAGCGTTACCTGAACATGGTTTGGAACGAGTTTTTAAAATATAAACAGTTGGTGAGGGTTTTGAAACCCTGTACCAAACAGTGGCAGTGAACGAATAAACGTCCATATTTATGTACAGTTCATCCCACGAAAGCGACCTTTGCACATGGACCAAACATTCTCCATTAGATTAATATCCAACGAGTTCTTGGGTCATTTCAGCACTTTCATGCACTGGGGTCTCATGAATTTCTTCACCATTTTCAATATAACATGGACCTATTTTATTCAGAGGCACCATATCCATTCGAAAATGTCTTCTTGACCTCTGGCACTGGTCTTTTTTGAGGATATTTCACGTACTGCAGGGAGCATACTATTCCCTGAACTGACGGGGCGCTGTTGCCACCGCAATAACTGAAACATTCTCAAAATATCTCGATCTTGAGCAATCATTGCTAAAAATTACTTGTCTCCAATTTTCTTTCCTCAAGTTCTTGGGCACAGAAATCTATACCCAATTGTAATTGTCCATTCCTTTGGTGAGGAGCTGATTCTTGAAGATTTCCTTGGCCTTTCGGAGAACTTCTACAATGCGTCCAAGTACAATAGAACACCTTCTGTCTATTCTTTCTCCGTTTAAATCCACACTTAATGCGTCAATTGTCCTGTGAACGTCACTTTCACTTTGCCAGATCAGCCATGCAACATCACATGGTAGTAGTTTTGGGCTTGCATCATGTTAGGTCTTGAAGAAAAGTATCAGGTTTTGTTCTTTAAACTAATCACACGATTAACAGTTGCAAGGGTAACACCAGCTATTATTGTTATATTTATATTAATATTTATATACAGTCCTTTGCTGTATGTTAATGCTGCGTACTATCTTCGTGTGTTTCCAGAGCGTCACATCCACCACAAACGAAGGCTGCGGCACTGTCACTTTGCATTTGAAACAACAGGTATCATGCTAAAATTTTGATGCAATACCTACTGACGTTATTATTAGTTCAGTCAATCTGATATTGAGCGTATGCAATGCTAAAGTCTTTAATATGCAAAATAATAGTCAATTAGCGTAGGTGCATACATTAGAAATCGATATACAAATATACTGGTTTTATTTTTCTGAACATTTAATACGATTTGGTATAAAGGAACCAAAGATCACTTAGTTTCAATAAATTCCCATATGGATGTAACAGATCACCATTCACATTCCTGGCACATTTTTCCCAGCCAGGCACAACATTTCCTTAGAAAGAAAAAATCTAAGGCTTACTTTTCGGTCTCTTTTTCCGGTAGATATTCGGTAGCAAGAAAGGCAAAAGATAGTTTGATCGTACTGTAAAGTTACTCCCATTCTGCATACACACTTAATCGTTTAGCAGCAATGGGTATCGAGAATATGGCAAGTAAAAGTTACAAAGTACAACATGTTGAGTGATACAGAATTTAAAATTTCAAACAAACATACTCATTTTATAACAGAAACATCTCACCTGTCAGTAAAAGGGTAAATGAATTGATCTGTTTAAAAAAAGGTGAAAGTAGCAACAATAAATTAAGCAGATGATGCAAATCTGGAAAATGTGACAAAATATTGAGGTAACGTTAAAAATTTCTTATATCCCTAGGTCATAATTCTCATCGATGATTCTCTTTCAAAAATAAAAAATCTTGATTAATGATTAAAAGAGCTTCAGAAAAACACCAAAATGACAAAATGTAATATTATCACTTACAAAGGGGTTCCGTCTAGTTACCAGATAGTAAGCAACGAAAAAGACAGATAGTAAGCAACGAAAAAGACAGATAGTAAGCAACGAAAAAGACAGATAGTAAGCAACGAAAAAGACAGATAGTAAGCAACGAAAAAGACAGATAGTAAGCAACGAAAAAGACAGAAAGAAAAAACCGAAAACTTTAAGTGTTCCGGTGGTTATCTCTCGTGTGCCGGACGTTACATCATATAAATAAAACGACGGACAGAGCTTCGCGAGATGCCTTCAGCAAGGATACTCTATCCTTGCAAATCAAAGACTTGGCCTGTGGTTCNTAGTAAGCAACGAAAAAGACAGATAGTAAGCAACGAAAAAGACAGAAAGAAAAAGCCGAAAACTTTAAGTGTTCCGGTGGTTATCTCTCGTGTGCCGGACGTTACATCATATAAAAAAAACGACGGACAGAGCTTCGCGAGATGCCTTCAGCAAGGATACTCTATCCTTGCAAATCAAAGACTTGGCCTGTGGTTCAGAATGAGAGATCTTGGTACCTACGTCAAGTCAGCTTTATTGTGGACATGTGAGACCTGAGCAATGAACAAAGTCATCAGTAAATATTTGGAGGGATTTCGAAATATGGTACCTGCACAGAATGTAAGACTTTACAGTTATGTCTTAAAATATTAAACTACAGTCAAAGACAGAAACTTGTCGGTAGTTTAATAATGTAGCAATCTTGAATCTGCAGGTGAAGAGGTCTAGTAGAACTAGCACTCAAGCAAAAACTGGCCATCGGAATAGCGACTGCCGGTAAAAGGTGAACAAGGTGAAGAGGGGTAAGAAGATAGCATATTTTGAAAGGCAATTAAGGAAAATCACACAAGCTTCACTCGATATATCACAAAATGGAGCTTTGAAAACATGTACCCCTATCCTTGCAACATATAGGGGGGCGCCCAAAACGTTTACTTTCTGAACCACCAGATCAAAGCTCAATAAATCTGCCTCATAAGTTGAAGATGCTTTCGAAGCTAGAGGTAGACATAATGCCGTGATTGTCGAATTCAGAATCGTATATACAACTTTAAAGAAGAACACCGAAAAAGTCGGCTGATCTAGTTTCCAGCTGGAGCTTGCACCCCCCTGGCCATCTTGTCGACCAATGTAACAATCAAAATCAAGTTCGCAGCGGCGGGCGGTGGGGGGTAATTGTAACACAAACAAGTTGAAGATGATGCTGGGAAGAAATCATGTCATAAACTCACTTTTCACTATTTGACTGACAGAGAAAACAGATCATATAGCTCCGAGACAGTCATCAAAATCGCTTTTATTAAAGCATACAAATTGGATATTTATCTTTATCCGACGAAATGCACTGACCAAAATAAACGGGTGCCAAGTTTCAAGAGAAGTTCCGTCAAACTAGCAAATATTTACCAGAATGCCATTATGTTTCGTATTTGACTGTTAAATTTCTTAAAGTCTACGACTGCATTACAAGCCTTTCAGGCGAGATCTTTTTGACAAAAATTCAATGGATGACAGCATGTGCCACAGAAACAGATTGGAATTCCAGAATAATTATTGTATTTACTTCTGAACTAATGGTTTCATGTTATTCAGCACCTAACAGACCAAAGATCGATCTCCTTATTGTTGATTTATAAGTAAACAGTACTAGACTTAACTGAAGGAAAACAATGCTCTTTTAAAAAGATAAAGAATCCCATTGTTCGTCAGTAAGTTACCAAACCCGAAAGATCGTTATTCGATCATTACTGTGAATCCAGATTTTAAAGCAGTCTTGACGTCTTAAGATACCAATCAGATGTCAAATCCTTTTTGAATCCCCTGTGGATCAAATCAAGTATCCATAAACCCAAAATGACTTCTTTTGAAAACAAAACTGAAGCCAGTGCTAATATCTCTTCTCGGCGTTTAAAATGCGGGTAGAAAAGTTAATAAAAATTGATACAGAGACGCCAAGACTGAAACCTGGATGTTAAAAAAAGCCACAGAGATTAAATAAAGGTCAAGGGCTTTGAAAATTCTGCTAATCCCCGGCGATTATGATACGACATTGGATGGATTTTCTATGGTTATAAAAGCTAGAACTTGGACTTACCAGTCAGAAAACAAATATATCGTATTTATACGAAAAAGAAATATACAAAGTAAAAAGAAATTGTTACAAATGGTACCAAAAAAACCCCAAAATGTATTTAGTCAAAAATTGGAGCCAAGGAAGAGGGGTTTTTTTGGGGGGGTATTAATTTCGTGTATTGACACACATCTTCGGCATTTTATCTGTAAATAAAAAATAACAAAATTTAGTTTTACTGTCTTGAGATAAACATGACAATCAATAGGAAAAAATTGTCCTTTGCATTGATTGATAATCTGAGATCTCGAATGTAAAGTGCTTCCAGGGTTAAAATTATATAGTACATAAAATTATAAACCTGTATATATCATATTTGTATTTATTCCCATTAATTGTCATGCACATTATCTCATTAAGATAGTAAAACTAAGTTACTTTGTTTTATACAGATAAAATGCTGAAGATGTGAGTCAATACACAACATTAATTAAAAAACCCCCAAACAACTCTTCGTTGGCTCCAATTCTTGGATATCTACTCGTCGCCAAGATGTTCCTTCCAAAATGTACTTAGTTCCAGCTGAATAAAAAAAATTTTTACTACATTATTGTAATATATTTTTTGAGTTGTGCTTATACTTATCTTCCTTTTTCTTTGCGATAAATGTACAGCGAACAGATGTAATGAGAAAACATGATAAACAAACTTTTTAAATGTAACTTAAAAACAACTGCTTGATTCTGTCAACCCCTTGCTATTCAAAACATTGTCATCTATACCAACTTTGTACTACAGCATGGGAAAAAGTCAAATAAAAAAAACCACAACAATAGACGGAAAGAAAAATGTAAAATAAAAAGCCACTACTCCTAGTTGAAATAATGGAATGGGTCAAACGTAGACTTTCAAAGAAATTAAAAATGTAATACTTTTGTGGCCCATCACTAGGAACTTATCATTGTAAAGTAACTGTGCGCCTGTGCGGTTTAAACCAATATAGCCAATCCAACAATTTGTGAATTTTCTCATCATGTTGTGTGAGCAGGGAATGTAAATTATATGGGAATAGGTGTGCGCCAAGCTAAGTGAACGTTACCTTCAGCAAAAAAACTTCTTTTCAATAAGAAGTGATAAAACCGCCTTCGTGAAGAGTACAAAGGCGACGAAACCCTATATTACAATAAAGATAACAAAACAACTGGATCGTACGTGGCTCTTGCTAAACATGTGATGCAATGTGAACTTTCGGCTAAGGCTAGTCAAAATATCGTATTCTGTCACCTTGTCACGTGGGTCAAAAGGTCCTGGGTAAAGTTTTCCTATTTTACTTTTACTAATTATTTTATATTCAATTTTCTTCTCTTTAAAAAGTGAAAAATATGAGAGCCGGATTCGAACCAGTGCCTGTGGGTTTCATATTTACATGCTTTACCAACTCAGGAATCGGACCTCGTTCTTAACCTGATCATTTTTCTAAAAATCGAATATTTCACAAAAGTGCGCCATTCTTTCCACAATGTTCTTCTCATTTTCTACATAATACTAAGGCATTGTTCTATCCCTTTAGGTTATTTCATTCTATTTATATTAACGGAATGTACAGTTTACTTTCAGTGCTGTTTTCATCATCACATCTTGATCTACCAGTCACAAAAAGGTCAAATTTTGTCACTCCTCCTCTGTACGTCTGTTAACTGTTGATAACTTTTGTCTGTTCTTTGTAAACCTGTAATGTAAGGTGCAGGGCTTAAGGTTGGAAACATGGGGTGTCAGAAAAGCTTCATATACTGGAGCCGCCAACAATATTGCAACCAATGTTTGCTTGGACGATTTAAGTAGCACAACTATACGTTTGCGGTTTATTTTCAAATAATTTCTATACTACCTGGTAAAAGATAATATTACACACTCACATCTTCTTTAGATTTTGCTATGTTTAACTTTGGAAACCTGGTGCTGAAGTTGATCCTAAATCTGTAGTTGTTAACACAATGTGCCAAAGTATGCACCACTGAAAAAAAGGCAATAACTATGATATTCAGAACTCCAAATATAACCCAAAATTAAATAGCCACACAAGTATATTAGTGAATTTTGTGTGTGACGAACAGGAACTGTACGAAAGAGAAAGAGAAGAAAAGACAGAGGAGCAAGCGAACGAGAGAGAGGGAGAGAGAGGGAGAGAGAGGGAGAGAGAGGGAGAGAGAGGGAAAGAAAGGGAAAGAGAGGAAAACAGGGAAAATGAGGAAGAAAGAAGGAGAGAGGGGGAGAAAAAGGAGAGAGAGAAGAAGAGAGGGAAGGGGAGAGAGAAGAGGGAAGGGGAGAGAGAAGAGGGAAGGGGAGAGAGAAGAGGGAAGGGGAGAGAGAAGAGGGAAGGGGAGAGAGAAGAGGGAAGGAGAGAGAGAAGAGAGGCGGGAAGAGAGGGAGAGAGAGGGAGAGTGGGAGAGACACAGAGAGGGACAGAGAGACGAAGAGAGAGATAGTGAATGACACAAACACACACACACACAGACTGTGTGTGTGCATGTGTGTGTGTTATGGTTTGCGTGCGAGTTTAGTGAGCACCAGAGTGTCTGGGTAGTGCCAGTGGCCATAGGAGTGTATGCACACGCGTTCGTAAACAAATTGCAAATTCTTGGACTGAGGAAAGGATAAATTGGTAAATTTTGTCCCTGAGCAGGAAATTTTAAAACTTTCTTTCAGTAAGACCATTTGAGAATACACGAAATAAGTAATGGTGCATTTAGGCTCAAAGATGGCAAACTCCCTTTGTATACAATAGTATAACGTTACACGTTTTTGCCAAGTATTAAAAAATTCGTATTTACGCATTTTGAGTTTTTTTTCCTCAAAAGGTTGTGCAAGGTGGTACTACCAAAATATCTGTAACAAAGCCATTGTTTCTTTTTTCAGGTTAAGAACCATCCAAGGCGTAAAGCCAATAAGTGTATCGTACTGTGAATAAAAGACAGGGGTAAACATTTCCAGCAAGAGACAAGAGTTGACTTTAGATCTAAATGCAAGTCGTATGATGGAGGAAGCACTCGGAAGGAAAATACGTCCACAATCTACCCCTCTGTGAAAAAAAACAACAACACATGCATAGAAAAGTTAATTTCAACGAGGGCAAAAACAGTATAACCTAGAAGAAACGTGTCACACGAGATGCAAAAAGCTGGCACCACCGTGTAAAACGTATCAGCGTAGTTCACATGGTAATACCTATAGAAAAGACTACGATAAGCCACATTCTCTCCATCAGACAAAAGCTGAGGGCTATTTACATAGTTTGGTCTGTACGGTATTTATGTAAGTCTTTTTGACGTGTTACAGACTAAATTTTAATGTGTCTTTAAATCCTTGCCTCCATGATTTACTTCTATCTTATGTTTACTTAATCGAATCTAATGAAACAGAATTTCCAATCAGGTTTTTATAGCTACAAGACGAGGTTTATTAAAATTATCATAAAATGACTTTTTATGCAATGGAAATGATTTAGCCACGAAAACAATGTGAGATTAACAACGATGTTCTAGCTGACTTGAGGATTAAAAAGCTTCTAAAAAAGGTTTAGGCTACCAAACTGTAAAAAACCAGCTAAATTTCAGTACTATAGCACAATATATGTTTCTTATTTCAAGGGTAAAATACAACATTGGCAAGAAATTTATAAAAGCAATAAGTAATGACAATGTCTTTTGTGCAGTAATTAAGTAATTCATTTCTTTATGCATGCAAGGTGTCTTTTTTACTTCATCCAACCCGAAACAGCTGTTGGCATTTAAAGTTCTTGATTTTATGGATTCCGTGGAAGCCAAATATATAGAGGTTTTACCATGTCACGAGTCGTAAACTTTCGGAAGTTGTTACCATCTTCCATTAACTTTAATGTTTTTTTGTCTTCTAAAGTACTACAAGTTGAGGTTGAAAACCATCATATATCACGCCATTGCTGAATCCACTCCTGCGCAGTTCTGTTTGTATTTTTGAAGTCTTGGTGGCATACTGAATACCCAGCAGACATTCTTTTACAATATATCAAACATTCTTTTACAATTTATCAAAGTGTTTGGTTTACTGCACCACAATATTCAGGGCTGGTGGTAAATAGTCTCTTTTGGCTTTGTCTTTAGTCCAGCAAAACTGTTGGTTTACTGCATTACAAAGGCATTCCCGGTCGGTGGTGATAACTCCTTTGTGGCACATGTATCCAGTCTGATGAAACACACACACACACACACACACACACACACACACACACACACACACTGTCTCTGTCTGTCTGTCTGTCTGTCTGTCTCTCTGTCTCTCTCTCTCTAGGTGCCATATCCATTATCCATTCCCGACGTTTCCGATCACGGTTCTCCACAGATTCCTGTCTCTCACCATACGTAGCAGATCTCCAGTTTTTACCTTTCCTTTCTCACTTGCTGATATACACTTTTTAATATGGCCCTTGACACTTCACAAGTATGTTAATATTTGTCTTCCTCCACTTCTTTTGCCTTTAATACGACCTGTAATGGTAAGATTTNTGTCTCTGTCTGTCTGTCTGTCTGTCTCTCTCTGTCTCTCTGTCTCTCTGTCTCTCTCTCTCTCTCTTTCTCTCTCTAGGTGCCATATCCATTATCCATTCCCGACGTTTCCGATCACGGTTCTCCACAGATTCCTATCTCTCACCATACGTAGCAGATCTCCAGTTTTTACCTTTCCCTTCTCACTTGCTGATATACACTTTTTAATATGGCACTTGACACTTCACAAGTATGTTAATATTTGTCTTCCTCCACTTCTTTTGCCTTCAATACGACCTGTAATGGTAAGATTTTCTGGTCATTCTTTTCTCATGATATGTTCAATAAACCTCATCTGCCTTTCACGGATTATTTTCAACAGACACTGCTCCAGCTCTCCTCAAAACTGCCTCATTTGTTTGGTGGAACACACCACATCTTTAACCTGTAACCAGTTGCTTCAGTTAGCTCTGGGCCTTTAACGATAGTAAACTCTTAAGAGACCTAGGTCGTCATTTTATTGCCTGGCGACCATGGAATAAATGTTAAAAGTTATTGGTGTCGTCGAGTGTAGGACGATGCAGTACCGGTTGCTCTTTACAGGGATGGTACTGGGTTCTGTTATAGAGTCCCAGCAAGGATCCAATATGAACTGCTTGGATCTGGGTATACTTTTTCACCCCGACAGGACGCTGTGGGCTATCTACTATTTACTAGCAATTCTAAAATCTTATGCTATAAAACAATTACATAAATGCAATAGTGTAAGATTTTGTAAAATTTACCTGAAAAAATACAAATAGCATGTGCACAAAGAACATGTAGAATAACATGACTGTCAAGGAGTCTTCGAAAAGTTCCAGGAAGCACCTTAGATATAAAATAAAAATAAAATATAGTAAATATTTGCGACAACAAAACGCCATAAGGGTACTGCAAACTCTAATACTGAGCGGACACTTTCTTGTTAGTTGTTACAGCAGGACTGCCATCAGAGACGGAAAAAGTTCGCAGTTACTAGTAAATATCCGACAGAACAAAATTTTAACATTCCGTCTCATTTTGTACCTCTTAAATTATGTAGATCCTTTCTTTTGTAACCTAAAGCAAACTTATATATCTCAAGTTCAGAGTGTACGGTCTAGAGCCCGCAAATTGAATTTTTGAAGCAGATTCTGGATTCGATGGTGCTATTAAAAACCATGGGATTTATGCTAATAAAAATATATAAACATTTGAAAAAATGCTAAGAAAGGAACAAGTTTTCTTTTCTCTTAATATCACATCATGATGCCAGTATAACAAAAGTATTCCCTTTCCTTGATACCCGAAATTTATAGATGTTCATTGTGTGTGCATGCAGAAAAGACGGCTTCGTTCGTTTGGTCATGTGGAGAGAAAAGATGACGATGATTGGGTGAAGAAGTGCATATCAAACACAGGAGGAATTAATCAAATTGGACTTGAAGCAAAAAGGTGTCACCAAAGATCTAGTAAAACGGACGTAAAACCGAATATGATACGATGATGATCGTACTGGGCGTCCAAAAACATGTAGACCAGAATATGAATTCAAATATGCTTTGCTTCTGCATCCTGTCTGCAAACAAATTCTCCCCCACTCCCCAAGATACTCCCATATCTACCGTGACTTTTAGCCGATAACTTTATTAAACTGCGGGGTGGGTAAATAGTGAGAGGCAGGTTTTTCTAACCTGTGGTAATTACAATACACAACTTTTTATAACATCGGTTCGGTTCAACATACAGTGAACACTCGATATAACGAACCCCAATATAAGGAAATATTTAATGAACCAATATTTTTTCCCTGGCGAAAAAAAGTCTCAATGTAACAAACTCTGGGTAGTGAGGGTACTAATTTTTTTAATTTTCGGCGTTTTTTTACATAAAAAATGCAGTAATGAAATAAAAAATATATCAATCCAACTTTGACAGTTTATTTTTCCGCATGGCCAACGAAGTGTAGTTCACATGGAACTTGAACTCTCTCTGTCCCAAGATTGTAGCGTTTACTAACAATATCCCCCGTGAATTATAAGTGACCGAGGAAGGGCAAGATAATAAAAACATGTAGTTGAAATGATACAGTTGTAGACGCGGAAGTCGAATGATTACAGATTATGTTAGCATACAACAATCTGATACGCCCATCACGTAACAGCATCATGAAGAAATTTTCCATGGATATCGTCTAGTTAAGCTACACAAAAAGAAAGTGAGGCGCGACTTTCCACATACTGTGGTCATGCTTTCATCCAGATCTACCCGCCGCCACTTCTTGTTATGAACTAGTATCAGTCGATTCTGTGTAGTTTTATACAGAATAGCCATGTATAGAAAGATTTTGGGGAAAATAGCAAGGCAAGTAAGTGGATGATTAAGACAAAATAATTATCCGACTGGAAACGTAACTCTGAAAGCTCAGTTTACAGAGTAGATTTTTATGGAAGTCACCTCCATTTGTATTCTCAACTTGCTTTTCTTTAAATACTTGCTAAATGATCTCTGTCAGTATATTATCAGGTATTTTATTTCTTCTATTATGGTAGTTAAAAAACAGAACAAAGTTTTTGGCTATAAATATGCATTTAACCTGCGTTAGGAATGTCAAGGAAAAAATGACACTAATGAAATAATACTCAAAACCAGGAAGTCAGTAAACATGTCAGACCATCACAAAGGAATTAAAAGAAAAAACATCCCCTTCAAAGAAAAGTATAAAGCATTGAAAAAGATTTCAGATGGAAACATGCTGATGCAGACGAATATTGTGTTGCAAAAAATACCTTATCGACTTAGATTGTCAACAAAAACAGAAGGTTCGCCGCAACCGAGTCAGGATAAACCAGTGTAAAAAGGAAAAAAAAAAAGAAAAACAGTGGCTACAGTGAACACGATAAACTAGTTTCAACTTGGTTTATGAATTGCCCAGAAAACAACAGGTGCTTTGGTTAAAGAAAGAGCCCAAGGATTAGCACAAAATCTAGGCTTGACCGATTTTAAAGCCTCGAGCGCCTTGCTATAAAAATCTAAATTGAGACACGATGTGGCTTTTAAATGACTTGCTGGAGAAGAAAATGCGTATACTCTTGAGATGACTACCGGAGCTGGAAAGAGACCAACTCACGAAATATGCATTACAGATTTTTTAGCTGGTTTTTTTTCCAAACATTCTTGATAAAAATGATAAAATTTTGTAGTATTCATGTCTTTTCTTCTCTCCGCTGATATAACAGAGTTTTCCCATTGAAAAAAGTCCCGAATATAACGAACTATTTATGCGCCCCTTCTGAGTTCGTTATATCAAGAATTCTCTATACATTTTGTAAAAGCAGAGGGCTCCGATATAATTTGAACATTACTAAGAAAACACAATTCACTTAAATTTCAAATAAAGTTGTAGACCATGAATTCGGGACTGACTACCGAAAACGGTTTAGAGGGCAGATACAATAGAATCACACAAGATAAGGGTATGTAACATTAATCACAAAATTTTATTCTCAATGCCAATCATGTAACACAAAGGTATACCAAGTATAGAGCTTTAAATCCGAGGAAGAGCATTTTTTGTGGGCTTTAAAAAACTTAAAGTGAGTATGGAAGTCATAAACACAGCATTCACAGTGCACCTACCATAAAAATAAAGCTAGAGTATTATCAGGACCTGTCAACTCTTCCAAAGGGGTTTATGGAAATCAAATTTATTACAAATTAAGGTAACTGCCAAGGGCCTGTTAGACACTGCATGTACAGCAAGTGCACAAAGAACCCCTGATTGTTGTGTATGTATGTGCCGAGAAAATGGTGTAAAGTTGATAAAAAACAAATGATGAACATTCTGGTGAATACTGCAGGTTTTCTCTTATTAAGAATAAGTCATAATTACGTGATATACTTACACTTGAGACTAAATCCCTGATGCTGTAGATCAATATTTTGCAAACTGAAAGGATGACCAGCACAAGGTTGAAACAAACAACGTTGGCAGTGGCCCTTGATATACAGAGGGATGTCTAGCAAAAATGGAGATAACCAAGGTTAACTTAAAGCGAAATTGTATGATAAAAACATTGTGGCATATCAAAATTTGTTTTAAATAAATGAACCAACAATGAGCATATATTTCTCTGACAATATATTTCGGATTTTTTTAATCCATCTTCAGGTCTAAAAGCAATAAAAGAAAAAGTTTAAAAACAGTTAAAAAATATATATCTGTACAAAAATTCCATCATCTATATCGCACTACATACATACATACATACATACATACATACATACATACATACATACATACATATAATAAAATCACATACGCAAAGTATCGCAGGTAATTAGATTTTAATGACCAACGATCTACTTCTGTATTCATCTTTTGTGTTTAGACACGGTTTGATGTTTTCAATATAAAGAGCCTCGAGAGTCATTAAATGATAAATTGATTTTGAAGACGCGCACAAAATCGTGACGTCATCCATTGTAAGTTCACAATTGCAACTTTTCCCGTGACCAGCTACTGGACCATTACGTTTATGTTCCTTAAAACGACTTTGCAAATGTCGGCTCGTTTGCCCGACATAGCACGCACTACAACGTGGACATGTAATCTGATAAACAATGCCGCTTTTGAAACATTTCTCGACCGATGGTTTTAACGGTGGTAGCATAGATTTCAACTTCTTTAATGTAAACACGTTTCTACAGGGTGCCTTAATATTAATTAAGGACCTTTCAAACTTTTCAGACAATTTCCCACGATATTGCAAGAAAATCAACTTTTTCTCGTCTTTTTCTTCTCCTTCGACATCATCATTACTAGAGCTCTCTGCCTGTTTACCATTTTCAACGATCTTACACAGTGTGTTCGCAATAATTGGTCACGGGAAAAGTTGCAATTGTGAACTTACAATGGATGACGTCACGATATTGTGCGCGTCTTCAAAATCAATTTATCATTTAATGACTCTCGAGGCTCTTTATATTGAAAACATCAAACCGTGTCTAAACACAAAAGATGAATACAGAAGTAGATCGTTGGTCATTAAAATCTATTACCTGCGATACTTTGCATATGTGATTTTATTATATGTATGTATGTATGTATGTATGTATGTATGTATGTATGTATGTATGTATGTATGTATGTATGTATGTATGTATGTATGTAGTGCGATATAGATGATGGAATTTTCGTACAGATATATATTTTTTAACTGTTTTTAAACTTTTTCTTTTATTGCTTTTAGACCTGAAGATGGATTAAAAAAATCCGAAATATATTGTCAGAGAAATATATGCTCATTGTTGGTTCATTTATTTGAAACAAATAAAGCTAAATTGACTGGGTTTTCCACGTATAATCTTTACAACAAAAATTTAATCTTCTTTAAATTTCCAGGTCTGAGTTTTACTTATAAGAAAGCGTAAGAAATTGACGAACTTTTCTTAAACATTCGCTGTTGCTATCGAAGTAGCAAGTGGCAAATATCTGAGTGCTATTTATTAGTGTTTCTTCATAAGATAATTGACCATTTTGAAGTGCTGTGTCTTCTTTCCCAAATCTCTTACTCGCTTGTGCACCAAATTATACCCTTACATCCATATATTACGCCCAGCATATGGCCAATTGGCATCTATATTGAAATAAATTCCTTTATCTGTTTTTATCCACCTAGGTAAGTAAATTAAAATTGTTTCACTTTTTAGAACTAAAAACACCTTTTTACTTCCATCCATCTATGGTGAACAAAATATGCAACGAGCTGTATCAACATAAGATCAGAATTTTGTGTGAAGTAAAAATATTTGGGTATTGTAATATTGTTAACTTTGGAAATTCAAAACGCTTTTTAGACTTGCGAACAGCCAAAATTGTCTATAAACTATGGGTTGTGGTTGGTCGGCTGTTTTATGAAATAACCAGGTATAATATATAAAAGAAGCAACTTTTTAGTTATTATCTATAAAATAACTTCTCGTACATAATAAATAAACTTTGATGAATAACAATTTTTAGTTACACTAATTGGTTTTAAAATATAACTAAACAGTATGTTAAATTGTTTAAGCGCGTACAGAAAAAGTGTAATAACCCAAAATATATGAGAGAATAAAGTTAAACACAATTGTGGTATATGTCCATTTCTAACAAATACTGGTGCAGAACATGTTTGGCAAAATTGAAAAAAGTGTTGCTTATAAGATTTACCAATTCTTTTAGTTTCAGGAGGCTGTTGGTAATCAACAATGAAACAAAAAAAATGAAGCGATTGAAAAGTAGAAATAGTTACCGAATCCTTTTTAAACCTTCCGGGGGATGGGGAAAAAAAAGATCTGGGGTAAAATCACCAAAGAAAAGGAACTCATTGCAATAGTGTCAAAGGGAAGGAAAAGAACAAGCTTGCAGTTCACTCAAAAAGAACTTTGGGAAAATCTTAGATATGCCGGTTTATCATGTCACGAGTCGTAAGCTTGCTCCGAGCTACGTTTCGAGAAATACGTCTGTGATCGTCAGGTTACTAAAATGATTAGGCACAGCTCGTTGTTTTGTGGAGTAGGGCCATACCTGTCTTTTGTTTCTTAAATTTCTTTCTTTGGGCCAACAGAAAAAGGAGCACAACAAGTATATATATATATATATATATATATATATATATATATATTATATACTAACAAATGAATACGAAATGTCATCAGCAACAGTGCTGTACCACATCAAAACGTAGAAGTTATCATATAATCAATATGGTGATATGGTGATGAAAAACGGATACTACGAGTCAAGAAATAGCGCCGCGTTGCTGGACACAAGATCACTCATTTGACTGAAAAAAAAGAGATTATTAAAAAGGAAAGGAGCAGAAGAAGAAAAATAAAAGAAAAAATCCTTTCCCTCAAGCATAATATATTTTACTCTTCCAGAAATATGCCTCTCAGCACTGAAGAAAGAAGCATAACAAAGTCAAGCCGGGTATGGTGCAATTCCTCAAAACAACTCGATTTCTGTCACCACGTAGCGCCACACTGTTGAAATATAAGAGTGCTGTACCTAATCATTTTGGAAAAAAACTAATATCAAACTATGCTCCACAAGAAAAGGCGTGGTTTTCTCAATGCGAGCAAGTCCACCGGGTATGTGATATGCTTCAATTTACCCGATTAAAATACCAATATCTTTCTTTCAACACAATTTTTTATTTCCGTTTCAAAAATTCCTTATTTGCACCCCTGGAAAGCTGGCAAGTTTATTTACCAGCGGATATTTTGTTGTGATGAAATGAAGGTGCATATAGTGCATCAACTGTAGTAAATCTGGCAGTTCTAAACTTTGTTCTTGGAATCTTCTTGACTTGATGGTCGAGCTTTGTTTCCAAAAGTAAAATTCTGGTATCTATGACCTTAAGTTCTCCATACCTGAACATTTTCAATGAATCCAAGTCAAGTAGGAAAGTAGGGTTTCCTCCAACTCCGTAATTTCTGACTTAAATGACATAAACCTGTTATAAGGTGGGGCATTTAGCCAAAAACACCTCGATTTTCTCTGCTTCTATTTTAAAATACTGCTTAACAATCTCAGTAACCACAAATTTTCACTTCAAGTAAAATCCACATTTCCACTAGAAAATACTTCTTGACTCTATTGAGGTCAATCACTAAATGAAATGCTACAAGGCATTCGGCATTCAAAAACAGTTTTGTTATGGCACTAGACTGCGTGGTACTATCAAGATCGGGATTACAAAAACAAAGTTTCAGAAACGATCCTTTAAGCAAGAACGGTCACAATAGATAAAAGTGAAAAGTGATTCCCATAATGCTGCTCCGCAGCACCATATGTAACAAGGAGATAGGGTACTCAGGTCAATTGTGTGACTCCTCTTTCACTACACCAGACATGAAATACTTTTGATGTAAATGCTGAGGTAATGTCAATCGCCAAGGCTTGAGGTACCCAAAATGTGCAAAATCCTCTTCTAATATGTCACTAGTGGCTCTGACTGACACAACGGGTGCCAAATGAATACAAGGGTATTTTGAGTTTGAGCCTATTGTTACACGCCCAAAAAATCCCATAAAAATTATCGCAGGTTTCAAAGGAAAATTCTGTCCCATGGATTCTCTGGTAACATTCAAGGATGTATTTATGACTAAGGAGGGGTTTTTTATGTTCAGCACAGGACGTGCAGTTCCTTGCCATAACTTCAACCTAATCCTCAATGTTAGACAAGTATACAGCTGTTCGAGCAAGCCACTTCATTTTTTGCATCTCGAAATAGCCTAGATGAACTAATTTTGGAATCCTTGGCTAAAGACTGATTGGTATTTCTACGTGAGATCCATGAACATGACATCCATTACAAACAGATAAGGAGGTTGCGATTTTCCGAAGTGTTTCCACGTATTGGTTTTATCGTTCTTCCTCTGACCTCCCATACTTTGCCTGTGTACCGCATCAGTTGCCATTACTGGGATTTTGGGTGATTTTTTCTTCTATATCGTAGTATCAGTTGGGACGAGATTTTATCACAATCTTCGCCACTTCCCCAACCTATCAAATTCCATGTATTCTTCCCATGAAAGAGGGCTAAGTGCATCGACATTGCCACGATGGATCGATTTCATAGTCGAATGGATGTAGCCATAATTCTCACGTAGACGGAGGATTTGCAGCTAGTGAGGGAATTTCCATTTTAACTCCAGTAATCGCCATAAATGGCTTGTGATCTGTTACAAGTAGAAAATGTCAACCACATAGGTAGTGATCAATTTACAGTCCCCATAGGCAATGATCAAACCTTCCTTTTGAATTTAGGTATAGTTGCGCTGTGAACTAGTCAATGTCTTTGAAATGTTAGCAAAGGAGCGTTTACTTCATTGCGTAAACGATAAAATAAAACTGCCCCAATACCAACATTTGAGATATTGCAGGGAAGTCTATGGGTAAGTGTCGGGTCGCAATGTACGGAAACATTACCTGTCGACTAAAAATTCTTTAAATATCCCCAAGTCTAACATACTTTTTAGTGAGGCGGTGCAGTGGCTCCACCAATGCCGATATATCAGGTAAGAATTTTTCATAAACTTAATGGAACCCTGAAATGACTGAAGGCTCGAATTATCAGTTGGTTGTAGCAAGTTGAGAACAGCATTAGCTTTTAGTCCCTTTGTAATACCTTCCGAGGATAACGTGTCTCGGCAACGTAAGCCTTTCTCATGAAAACGTTACAACAGCCCATGAAGATTTTGAAAATGAGTATCTGCATTCGTCTCACAAGCCAGAGTATCGTCCAAACACAGAGTATCTCCAGGGAGGTCGCTGGTTAGCTTGTTCAAAATTTCTTGGGAATATACCGGAGCTGATTTAATTCCAAAGGGTAACTGAAACTGTAATAATACCCTTCAGTTGGTACTTAGTACAAGTCGTCGGTGACTTTCAGATGCAAGATAAATCTGATTATAGGCATTAGCCTAATCGATTTTTGTAAATCTGTAACCTCTCAATTTTCGTATGAGATCTTCAGGAAGTGGTGTTGCTTGTCAGTGAGTTCCCAACTATTAACTTACTGTGACTGAATAGTCCCCACATACTCGAATTTTGAGTTTAACTACCCTGGCAGTGATGGTTTTAGAATCGGAACAGCTGGTGTCCCATAGTCCTTGAAATGTAGTGGTTTCCAGACTCCTTTGGTCACTCCACCATCTATTGCTTTGACCAGATCCTGCTGGATGGCAAATGGTGCTGG
Source organism: Morbakka virulenta (assembly GCA_003991215.1). NCBI lineage: Eukaryota > Metazoa > Cnidaria > Cubozoa > Carybdeida > Carukiidae > Morbakka > Morbakka virulenta. Next base: position 2,290,070 of record RDPX01000103.1, read on the forward strand.
GCTTGGTTTTCGAAAAATTTATTTGGCATCAAGCATGAACTTAATATCCAGCTCAAAGTCTTTTAACATTCTGATTTAACCTTTAGAAAGTCGAGAAATTTGTCACAAACTCCCTCAGGCATTCTGTAAGTGAGAATCCAGTTTGAAATCCGAAAAAATGGCTTTGTCTGAACTATTTTTAAGNAATTTGGAGTTTAACTACCCTGGCAGTGATGGTTTTAGAATCGGAACAGCTGGTGTCCCATAGTCCTTGAAATGTAGTGGTTTCCAGACTCCTTTGGTCACTCCACCATCTATTGCTTTGACCAGATCCTGCTGGATGGCAAATGGTGCTGGGCTTGGTTTTCGAAAAATTTATTTGGCATCAAGCATGAACTTAATATCCAGCTCAAAGTCTTTTAACATTCTGATTTAACCTTTAGAAAGTCGAGAAATTTGTCACAAACTCCCTCAGGCATTCTGTAAGTGAGAATCCAGTTTGAAATCCGAAAAAATGGCTTTGTCTGAACTATTTTTAAGGTATCCCCAGTATTCTAACCTTACAATTTGTCCAAAAAAACTGCCGTAGCTTTTATGGCATTCCTGCCCAAAACGTTTATATCAGAAATTTTTGATGCAATGAAAGGAAATGTTTAACATTTACCATAAACGTTCTAGCTACAGGCAAGTTTTTTTATTTGCCGCCTCATATCAATGGCTGACATCCTGTAATCGAGGTTTTCGAAGCCTTTTCCTAAGATTTTCAATTATGGAGTTTCCTATCGCTGCTGTGTCCAATTCCATATTATGACCCTTCCCTTGAATACAAATTAAGTCTGTAGCTTGGGTACATTGTTAGCGATTGTATCTCCAAGTATGTCTTTGACAATCTCTCCTTTTGTGATCCGATTTATTTGTTCTTGACTAGTTTTCTTGGAGAAATTGCAGACTGTGCGTTTGTAGAGACAATTTGGAGCTTGATAATGCCTTTTACCACACCGAAAACAAGTGGAACACTTAGACTTGTATTTCAGGTGCCCTTTTTGGTAGGTTAGACTTTTACTCAAGATGTTTGCTTTTAGTCTTCTGCACCAGGTTTACAACCTTGGGTTGTGGTCTCTCTGGACACTTATGCAGCGTCTTCTGTTTCAATAGCAACTTCTATAGCTCTAGTAAAATCCAATTCATTGTTAATTGAATAAATGATACGTTGGCCCAAAGCCGCAGCCTGCGGGTCTTTGATTGAAGAAAAGTCATAGGTAGCAGTATACTGAAGTTTTTGAGCTGCCAGCTCCTGTATAGTTTCTCCAGGTTTCACTCTAAATCTTGAACCTTTTCCGTATGATGAAACGCTTTGGGTCGAATTTGTCCTTCATAAAGTTGACACTCTCATCCTGAGTAAGTTTGGTAATATTCAAATGTGGTGTCTGTTGTGCAGCCAGATTAGTTAATAGCTTGTATACGGCAGAAGACTGATGGGTCAGGAATACTTGAGCTTTTTTCTTTTCGGGTACGGAATGTGCTCCAGCCGGAGTACAGACACTCTCCCAATAATAAGTCCGTGCATCGGGGGTTGAATCGAATGATGAAAATTTGGCGTGGTCATCTCTGTCAATTGTGTCGACACTCCGAGTGTTCTCTTTCCAAGTGACCCTTTCGTGGTATCCATTTCTCCTCACGCTGCTGGCCCAAAAGATTCATCTCCTCACGTTGTCTTTGGTCCTGCTGTTGTGTTTCCTGTAGCATTTGTTGTTGCATAAGGATGAAATGGTCTTTGATTTCCGTAATCGCACACAAATCCCAAATCCACTTGAGTATAATGTCAGTTAATAACATTATAATTCCTGCTAACTGGAGGGAAAATACCTGTTGCATTCTCAATATGCAGGTATCTTTAAATCAACAGGGGAAATACCAGTTCTTGGAATATTTCGGACTTGTGAAATGTGACTTTGAACTCTGAGTAAAGTCTAGAAAACACTTCTCAGACTATTTGATCACAAAATATTTGGTTTACCACATCTTGCGAGCGTATTTAAGGCTAATTTTCACTTACAGGAAATATTCTGGAAATTACTATAATGCTAGGAATCACGAAAAAAATAGCAGGGAATTTCCGGTGGCCACTATTGGTGACAAGATGACCAGATGGTTGCTTTGAGACGAACATTGTTTACACTGTTCTGCTGTCTGAATAACGTCAAACGACGTTTCCTTAACAGATTATCACCATAACACATAAGAAAGAAGTAAAGACCTATATTTTTTTGAAAAGGTACGAAATGGAAATGTACAAAAACGTATATAAGTAGCTGAAGGTAACTGTGATTCAAAATAATCGATTGAAGGGTGAGATCTATGACAATTTATATGAATATAATGTTAATACTGGTTGGGGTGGGTAAAGGAGTGTATAACAAAGTAAAAAGAAAATTATCACCCAGGAAGAAACATCCATGTACTTGACATAATCTTCTTCATGTTTAAAAGAGGCTAATAATCCAAGTATGGGTCTCATTAATTATCAAGCCAGTGGTCTTTAATGAGAAGAGAACTAACGTCAGACAGAAACTTGAAGTGGGTTCTTGTTTACCAAGATTACTTCTCAATTTTATGCAATTGGGTCATAAGTGGCCGATGGTTTAGCTGAGATCTAGCTTGATATATTTTGTATTTAGGGTGATTCCAGTATATAGGAAAGTGATAATGGGTGAGAACTTGCAAATTCCATCATCAGCAAATTTCCTCCATAGTGGAAGGTGTCATACTGTTAGGAGACTGTTTTGTGTGTTTTGTCTACTGTTAATATCACATGTTGTAATCTGAGTTAAAATGTGTAGGAAATTGTATAAACTTGGCTAATTTGTAAAAATCACTAGAATCGGTAGAAAAATCAGTAGAATTGGAATTTTACTTTGTGGGAAAAAGTCAGAGTTGATATCACTTACTTGTATGACATTTGTCTTATATTTCAGATGGTCTCAAATTCTATGTACCAAACTACACTATGATAAAAGCCAGGCTCCTGTTAAGCATGCAAATTGTGATACTTGTCATAATGTCCTTATCCTTGATACAAAACGAAATCCAATTTTGGGTTGTTGAAAGGCCTTTGTTTTCTTTGGGCTTAAAAGAGTAACACCAATAATCTGAGTTAAAAATGAACTCCACAAGAAGCTGTGTTTGGTCAGCGAAATGAAAATTTGTTTAAAAGATCCAGCTTGCCTGATGAGAAATTCTGTGATCTATAGGCCTATTGTATGTTGTCATTAAGGGTAGAAGATAATGCTTCAAAGGGAAGGGGAGAATGATAATGCATGTAACAAAGAAAGTTTCAGCGAGATGACATTGTCATTATCACAAATACAAAGTGATATGGACTACAAGAATGAAGTGCAAATTGCCATGGGCTAAGATGATTGCAATGAAGTTAGCAGTCAACCACCTTCATCCTTTTGTCTGAATTTCTAAGTCAAATAGCAAAAAAGAACATTTTTGCTGAAAAGAAAAACAAGCTCAAAGCAAAAAATTCTTATCAGAAAAAGTAGATGACAAAGTTATGATATGGATGATATGATAACGATCACAGCAGGTGTAATGCCAGAAAAATCATTGGTATTAAACAGCTGTGGGTGAAAAAGGAGTCTGGAAAATTCCCACCATGTTTGGAGAAATTATTATCAAATACACTAGCAACCAATTCTCTACTTGCCCTAAGCAGCTGATAAATACTGGCAAGGAACGTGACCAGAAACTCTTCCTCTATGAATGTGCAAGAAATTTGTAGCTAAATGGAGGGCACCAAGCAATGATGCAAGTAAGTAGAGGTAGTTCTGCCCTCTGGCTGAGACCTTTGTTAATATTCTTAAAAATTCTTGACTTTATTGACTCGGAAACCAAATGATGTAGGGCATTTATCATGTTGCGAGTTCTAATCTTTTTCTACGCTACATTTTGATGGGAGGAGTATCTCTGAAAATGCAGCTCACAAAAAGCTTATGACTTTTGTCATGACAAATATCCTACATCTTGCTAATATGGTTGGGGCAATCATGGTTGTAGATCATGGACTATCTGCTTTTCTAAAAATCAGTCAATCACTTCATAAATACCATGGTGAGAAACAATGACTGCAAGGCTGACAGCCTTGTATACCTAGTCTTTAGATAAAAATGTAATGCTAACTGGAGGCGAATGACACCAGTTGACTTCTGAACCAAGCTTACCTGTTGATGACACAGTTTGGTTGGGGTGGGGCAAGTTTTTTAAGAATTCAATTTCTAGTTGGAAGTGGTGGTGTTTAATGGGTGTGGATGGCACTAATATACATAAGTTAGGCCTCGGCATCAATGACTGACAGACCAAGATTGTATGCTTTTTAAGGGGCCAATATGAGTATAGCAATTGCATTGCTGATATACATCATTAAGTTGTGTCATTGGCATTCTACACAATAAAAAGTGTAGCGTTCATGTCTATGAACAGAAAGAATTATTTAACCTTTGAATGCCAATTGGAGCATGTAGAATTTGATACTGATTCAAAGCAGGGAAATTCATTTTCATCACATGACACTGGTTCCCTGAAGAGAATCAGGGGAAGTATAGTTTTATTAAAATGGCCACATCTTAACTCTTTCATGAATAGCAACTTTAACACACTGTCTACCAGTCACATATTTTTATGGTGGTTGTTCCAGATATTGTCAGTCAAGAAATATTTCCTGGCACACTTTTCCCCAATTTTTTCAAAAAGACAATATAATCTGTCAACATTATTCTATCATCATTTTAAAAGTAATTACTAAAAACAACAAGAATCCTGGGGATTTTTCATTGGCCCCATATATGATCGATCAGAAAAAGATCCTCGGTAAGATTATTTGAAACAGTTTTTGAATGTTTTTTTCCATCTTTTATTATGGTACTCTTCTGTATTCATGATTGTTTCGGCGAGATTGTAAAATTTGAAATGAAGAAACAGCCATGTGCAAAAATAAACAAGAGGGAGCTTAGAAGCAACTGACAGATGTATTAAATTTTTAGTCTCTCTGATTCAATGCAGCGGGAGCTTAAAAGTCTCTCCAATTTACTCAGATATTAATAGCAAGTTTATTAGAAACACTGAAGAAAAAAACATACAAAAGGCAGTGAATGGTGTTATTCTTCTTTAACTTGAATTATTCCTGTTGGAACATCAGTTTTCAGCTATACTCACAACTTCATAACATTATGCAAAAAGTATTACATTTTACCTTTGTATATAAAAAGAATTGCAATTTCAAAATGAGAAAAAATTTAATTACTTACCCCAAGTATTTCATGCAGGTAGTAGTACTTCAGATCATACTTGTATGATATGTAAGTGTACATAAAGACAATTACATTTGATCCAATCCAGATTAACTTTAAGGCAAATAAATGAACTGATCAGCTTCTTATAATCTATATAAGAGCTATATCAAAATTTACAAAATAATTGTTTACCACCCACATAAAAATATAACAGTAGATGTTCTCATACATAAAATGAACAACTGACAACAAAATATTTGAGGAGGGGCAGACAGGCAAAGCTTTTTAATGACCTCAGGATTTGACTTATTTTCTGTATATTGCAGAGCTAAGGTTAGCAAAAACTGAAGCTGCTTTTCTATGTTTCAGTGCCATAGCAATGAGATCATCAGTTTGATTTGACTCTTGTCAGGCACCTATTGGCTTGTGAATTTGTGACTAGTTTGTTGAATTTGGTGATGTCCAAATGTTCTTTTGTAGATGTTATATTAGACAGTAAAGCAGGGTAGAAGTTCATGCTTAGATATTGAGAAATTGTGAAAGGAATGAGTTTATTGATGAACAGAAGACTGCAAAGCCTAGAGTGCAGAAAAACTTAGTTGGGTTACACCTGTCTGCAGACCAAAGGCATATTTATGTAAACTGCAGTTCCCTTTAATCTGTCTTGTTCATTTGAAATTAAATGCTGCATAGAACTACACAAGAAAACTTTATCTACTGAGAAGCCTTTATATGGTGGGGAATGAGGTTCCATAAAAATCAAATACAGTTATAATCATAAACATTAATACCAGAACTCCAAATTAATTTCTCACAAATAATCCCAAATACCCCAACTTACAATACATTATATTTAGGCCATTAAAGCAAAGAAATGTTCCACATACACAGAGCCTCTTCAATAAAAAACACAAATGAAACAAAATATGCATCATTTATTTTTTTAAATACAATACTTTTTGACCAAAAAAAGAATTTGCCAAGGAAATGCGCAAATCCAGTGACAGGTTTGTGTGGAATGTATTACGTGGAAATCCACAACATTGGAATGGATAAAATAGCATAAGCCTGGCAGAAATATATAATGCAAACCAATGTACAACTGGCATGATATAATACATTGAACTGGCAATAAAAAAAGTTCTGGAAATAAATTTGCTATATTTATATCTTAAATAAATTTAGTTAGGGTAGGGGGGGGTAACATTTGTGGGTTTTATTTATGGAATAAGAACTTTATTAAATATGGATATATGTCCTTTCCACATCTGTGCATTCCAAGATATTAAAGTACTAAGCTGAATGTTTTTGTAAAGATTGTGCATTATGGTGTGCAATAATTACTTATGTATAAGACAAAGGGAGAACAATGGTAATGGGCTTCCAAGCTGGCAATTTACTTCCCTATTGTCAGTGAAAAATAACAGGGTATTCCTTGAAACAGAAATAACAAGAAAATTTCTACTTTGTAGCTATACCAAATAACTCCATTTTAATTAAATATAATTATTTATAAAGGGGTATACACAGGACATAATGGGGTGAATTCCACATAACACCCATTTTATTCCCCTCTCAGTTTTAATTGATGATGATGATAATGATGATGATGATGTAATATGGGTTGAAAGGCCTTTAAAAATAGATTTACATTGATTATATTGAGCAGATAAAGGAATAAAGTCATTGATGAAACATGTGAGTTTGTTTTCAGTTAGCAAATACTGGAAGACAAAGCCTTCAGCTTGAGGTTTTCCCATGATAAAATGTACTAAAATAAGAAACAATAGCAGTTTAAACACAAAACAAAAAGCAATCTAAAATATATTAGGCAAAATCTCTAAGCATATTTTATTTTGAAACAATAACTGACAGTGGTTTAATGGTACCCAAGATCATCTATGGTGTCCCCAGGATGGAATCTTTTCAAAATTAACTTGTGCCTGTGGGTGTCTGAAACAGACAATGGTTCAGAGAAATCAGTTCATAATTATTGACAAACTATTTGCATTTATTTAAAAAAATACTTTTAAATATCCCTTCAACGATTTACCATCGGTTTACATATTTCGAATAAAAAAGCAAATAAATTACCTTACGGAAAAATGAAATAATAACTTTAATTTTTCAGGATCAATGTTTTTAATTAAGAATCAAGCTGGGGTGTATTTGTAATTTGATATTACAAATAATCAGTTCTGCGCTTAACTTTTTTAATTAAAGGCATTCATACACAAATTTCATATCAAATATATAAACCATGTGAGCACTAGAATTGATATAAAATTATAGCCACGTACGGTAATTAGCTAATGAGTCCTCCATAAAACAGAATATTTTACTTACCAGAAACAGGATATTTGGCAGCACGTTGTGCTGAATCGACCTCAGATTCATGATCTTCAGTTAAATTACTAAGGATGAATAAAAAGCATAATGAAATAAAACATTGTCAACATTTAAAAAATATCTAAAGAGCAAAAAAAATAACCAACATCTACTATCGACAAAACAAAGCTAAGAAAAAATAAATAAGTCGAAGATAATCTATTCACCTGTGCACACCACAGCTGCACTTGTTTATACAATTCCATCCAACATTTAAACCGAAATTCCTTTTCCTTGAGATCTTTTATCAACTGAGAATGAATGTACAGCTTTTGAGACTATGTCGCCGTTTTATCTTGTATATTGGTCTTATACAAAAATGTTTCAGTTGGGTACAGTTCTGAATGACCATTGTTCTCAAAATCAAAGAAATGAGTTCTCTGTTTTACAGTCAGTGAACAGACGAGTCACAAACACACGAGTGTATTCACGTCACATCTGCTAACCTTGCAAGGCACGCACAAAATTAACATTCATGATTTCCGTGGTCCGTGATCATAATCAAAACAAAGGAAATGTTACTTCAGGCAATATCTCATTTGCCCAGGAAGTAAAACATGGGCGCGTTGTCTCTTTGCTACAAAAGAACCACAGGAAACGAGCCATGCTGCCTGCAAAATAAAGTTTGAAAATTTTTTTTCATGACCCACCCCGAATCTCAGTGATAGCCCGTGGTCACGTTCAGAACTAAATAACAAAATTCGGTATCCAACCTACGGAGAAACCAAACGACAGCTGCATTCTGTACGAATGTATGTGTCGTGACTTCTTCTGGCTGATGTTATCAGGCTGGTTAAATAATATACAAGCATAGTTCTGCAGTCACGTTGCTCGCATTCTTTTAATGTTTTATCCATTGAGCACTGAAACTGCAATTGTGCTAAAAAATATGAAAAACTGTCATGTTTGCAATTGGAAACTTGACAAGTCTGTACCTCCCGCGCTTGTCAGTGTATGGTTCCTAATCTATTTCCGTTGAAAACAATACCCATTCTTGTCAAAGGCACAAGTGAGTGCCTTTGTTATTGTGTTAAAGAGAGGTTGGTCAAGCATCACAGGAAATGAATATTATTTCTTTTTTGTTAAGAGGCTGACAGCAACGGTCTCCAAATATCCTTTCTCGGATCCTCGGGGCTGCTGCAGCTTCATCTCTAATTATGTCTTTCCATTCTTATTCTAGGGAATTTTCATACACTTCTTTTTGGCTTCTTGTCCTTTCATCCAACTCATCATGACGTTTGTCATTCTCTAAAATAATTTCCAGAGCGTTTTAATTTCGTCTTATCTTTTTGTTTCTTATTTCGTTTTCTGCCGTGTCAGATAGTTGCTAGTTTCGCTTGATGTCTCTTTTTATTCTTTCTAGTTCAGCTTCTGTTAATCTTCTTCTTTTACATATATATATACCCTTACATTGGCTGCTTATTTGTGTCTATGTCAGTTCTGTTGTCAAAATTCATCCTTCTCCTCATCTGGTAGGTATGCCTTGTGCTACTCTCATTAGATGGTTGATCACGTGTCTGGTAATAGCTTTCATGACTTGTTTGTATTCCTTCTGTGTCCAGTTCGGTCTTGTTTTCTATGTTATTTCTATTCGTAACTTTACAATCTAGAGGGCCTATTTGGGTATCATTTTCATTACGGAAACGCTCTAGAGTCTGGGGGCTGGAAGAATTTGTCTTGATAACACATTTTTCTAACCCAGTCTGGTCCATCACTGAAGAACGCGCTCCTTGTTTAACTGCGCGACGAGCAATGCGGAATGATTTTCTCTGATTATTCTCGATAAACACAGAGTAATTGGTTATCCAGATTTTTCTTCCTGGCTGTTTTAATCGTGACACCATTATAAAAGGTTTGCCATCAAGGCCGAAGAATCCCCTGCCCACGGGACGGACTAAAACTCGCCGGACGCCAGCTAGGCAGTTCAAAGTCTCGGAGCAGGCTAACAGGTGCTACACCCAAGGGTGGCCTGAAGGTAGTTGTAGCAAAGAGTAACTTTATTCGCCCACATCGAAAGTCCACAACCGGATGCAGTTTATCGTCATACCCGGACATTATTATCATTATTATTATTATTATTATTATTATTATTATTTCATTAAACTAGAAAAGGGTGTACTACAAGGTGACTGCTTCAGCCCATTGATATTTAATATGCTAATTAACACCTTCGTACAGTATATCAAAAAAGATCACTTCAAACAAATCGGTTACAAATTTCTAAAACATTTGATACCAAGACACTGGCTACAATTCGCCGACGATGCTGTAGCGATGTCAGGCCAAGAGAGTGAAAACCAAATTCTCCTCAACGCATTCAGCAGATGGTGTCGTTGGAGTGACATGATCATCAAAGTCGAAAAGTGTCACACGTTTGGAATGAAAAA